>JANHAO010018769.1:0-13463 GCA_026873985.1 Saraca asoca
TATTGATTTAGAGTTTTACAAGGTTTTTTGCTATGGCTCTTCCCCCCTTTTCTAACAATGAATTCCTATTTATAGAGGGAGAAGGTTTATATATAATGATTACAAGCTACAGTTCTGTTACATCAAGAAATAAATGTAAAAGATGGAAGAACTCCTACAATACGGCTGCTTCAGACTACTTTTTGTAGGGTGGGTCCCTTCAATCGGCTGGTATGTGATAACAAAATATTTTATTCATTTATAGTGTGGTGTCAATTGGAATCATTTTGGAAAATTCTGTAGTAATTAGCTTTGTTGAGTAGTTTCTGTATTCTGGTTATAACTTGAGCTACAGTTGTCTAATTAAGGTGATTCTTGTCTTGTAGGAAAGCCAAGACATAGGTCTACAACTTTTATGAAGGCCTCTAAACCTACTTAAGGCTTCCTTTTGTGAAGCCCTTAGGAAATACTTAGCCTTCACGAGCTGAGATCCCTGGTAGGAGGTCACTGCTATTTTTCGAGCAACAAGGATGAGCTCGAGGTCGGGAGGTAAGCTTGTTCTTTATTCGAGCCGAGACTTGGCGAGCTCAGGCAATTTAATGAACTTACAATATAGGACTTTGTGTACCTGTCTTCAGCAAGCTTGACATCATTTGATCTTAAGTTCTTCTGAGCTTTCGATTTGTCTGGGCAAGACCGATTTTCATCCATAATAGGCCAAAAGAATTTCAATCAAATAGTTTTTAATGCAGTCCCTGGTCCTGCCAAATGGGAGCTATAAATGCCTTCATGAATTTTTCTCAAAACGTAATTAGCCTTGCTTGAATGAAGGCATCACAACAATGGAAGGGAAAAACTCTTCTTATATAGTTGCCTCTCTTTTATCCTCTAGTAAATGTCCTTCTTCCAAGAACATCATGATTATGGTTAGCCATGACTCTTCCTGCTTTGTGCACATTACCTCATATGTACAAAAGGCTTGCAATATCTCTTGAATTATCATTCTATTATTTACCTCTACTTTGGCACTGGCTAACTTAGCTAATGCATTCGCATACTCATTCTCCTCCTATAGGATCCTTATGAGTTCAACCTTGAATTTTTTCATTAAGTTCTTGGCTATGCCCACATATTTTGCTAGCATTGGCTTCTTCACTTTATAATTTCCCCTAACCTGGGTAATTACTAATTGCGAACTGCTCAAGACTTTTAAAGACCACACCCCTACTTCTTTTGCCAATTTTAATCCTGTTATCAGTGTTTCATATTCTATCTAGCTATTTATTGCCTTAAAATCAAATTTTAACAAGTATTGCCAGACTAAGTCAATGAGCCCTTTTAAGATCACCCTTACTCCACTACCTTTATCGTTCAATGAACCATCTATGTACAACGTCTATGTTAGGCTTTTTAATCTAGGCTTTCCCATTTTTGCTAACTCAACCACAAAATCTACCAATGCTGAGCTTTCTTTGCCTTCCTTGCTTCATAAATGAGTTTATACTCAAACAACTCTACTGCCTAAGCCACTAATTACCCTACTAGGTCAAGCTTTTGCAAAACCTATCAAATTGGAACATTTTTTTGAATGAAAATTTGATGCCTTTGAAAATAAGGTTTTAATTTCCTAGACATAGTCAGTAAGGCAAAGGCCAATTTCTCTATCTTTTGGTACCTAACTTCAACACCATGCAATGTGTAACTTGTGAAGTATATCAATTTTCATTCCTTCTCATTTTCTCGGATGAGCACTGAACTTACCACTTCTGCTATTACAACTAAGTAGACATATAACATTTCTCCTAGCTTTGGTCGAGTAAGTATGGTGGTGTAGCTAGGTACTTTTTTAACTCTTGGAAAGCTTGTTCACAATCATTAGTCCATTTAAATTTTTTAATATTTTTAAGCAACTTAAAGAAAGGAGTGTATTTATCCACTGACTTGGACATAAAGCGCGTGAAGGCGATGACCCTTTCGTTAAGTATTTGCACTTCCTTCAACATTGTTAGGCTTCTCATGTTGATTATGGCTTGACATTTAGACAAGTTAGCCTCGATACCCCGTTTGGTGATCATGAAACCTAGGAATTTACTTACATTTACCCATAATACACATTTTTTCATATTCAACCTCATTCATAACTTTTTTAAGTTGTAAAAGTCTCTTCAAGATATTGCCATTATTGCTTTATGCTTCTTGACTTAACAATCATATTATCTATATAGACTTCCATGTTCCTTCCAATCTATTTTGCAAAAACGTTGTTCATCATTCTTTGATAAGTTGCTTCTGCATTTTTCAAACTAATTACACAATTCTATAACAAAATGTCCACTGATTAGTGATGAATGTCATTTTGCTCTTATCCTTGGGATGCATCCTTAACTAATTGTACCCCAAAAATGCATTACCAAAGCTGAGAACTTCGAAGCCCGCAACATTATCTACTAGCCAGTCAATATTCAAGAGTGGATATAAGTCCCTAGGATAGGCCTTGTTAAGATCAATGAAGTTTATACACATTCACCACCTTCCCATAGCTTTTTTTACCAAGATCGTGTTTGCTAATCGCATAATATGTGGGATTTCTCTAATGAACCCTGCCTTTAACAACTTATCTACTTTTTTTATTACTTTCTACCACTTTGGCCCATAGTTTCTCTTTTTCTATTAAAAAGGCTTCAAGCTTGGGTCAATCGAAAGCTTGTGGCAAGTTACCTTTAGGTCAATTCCCAACATATCAGCTGGTGTCCAGGCAAACACCTCAATATAACTTTCCAAGAGCTTTATCAACCTCTCCTAATCTACCCCTTTCAAATCTGCCCCAATTTTGGTTGTCCTTTCTTCATTACCTTTGAAGATCCTTATCTTTTCTATGTCGGAACCAGGCTCCAATCGGTGAGTGTTGTCCTATCAAACGTCTAGTAATGTAAAGTCTACCATTTGACACTCATTTTCTCTTTAGGTGCCAGCTTTGTTCCATTAGTATTTCCCTGACATATGGCCAAACTTGCCATGTAGCATCTTCGAGTGACTTGTTAATTATCCCGCACTTCCCTAATGCCCTTTTTGTCAAAAACTTCATTAGTAAATGGGGGTGTAGACAATAGCTCCAGCTTGGTTCAACAATGGCTATCCCAAGATAGCTTTGTGGGGTGTTATTTGGGATGGCCACCACAAGGAACATAATGTCTAGATTTTTCACTAGTAGCCGGGTTCCCAACATCAACCTTAGAGTCACCGTCCCCTCTACTTGCACTTGCCCTCTTGTGAAACTAACCAAAACACTTTTGTAAAGCTTATACATGCTTTTGGGAATATTCAAAGTATTAGTAGCATATAAATATAAAATATCGATAAAATTTCCTTGATCAATCAGTATTCGCTTGACAATGAAGTTATGTAGTAGGGCTGAAATCACCATCGGATCATCATGATCAACATCAATATCCCTAAAGTCTTGTTTAGTGAAACTGATCAGCTTATAGTGCTTTTTACTTCTCTTTCCTTTTACTAGCATGATTGTCCTCAAGTGCCTCTTTCTAGTGTTGCTGGAAGCTCCCCCCCAGCAAAGCCTTTTGCCATTATCTCAACTGTTCCTAAGATGGGAGAATCTGTTGCCATTTGTCCGCCTTTCAACCAACTGGGCCATAGAGAATGCTTCCTTTCTATATCTTCCTTCTTCCTCTCTTTTGGATGAAACTTTTTATATTTTGAAAGATGCCCTCACCTTAGGAAAGCTTCAATTTCATCCGTTAAAGTAACACAATCATCTATAAAATGTCTATAGTCCTAATGGAATTTACAAAATTTGGACTTATCTATCAGGGGTACTTTGTCTCTTTGGTTAAGGGAATTTCATCAGCTTAGCTACATAAACATCTTGCACTATATTGCTAATCAATGCATCCAGTAACTTATACTTATTAAATCACTCTCAAGAAGGCCCTCTGTCCTAATTTAAAGGACTTCCTCTAGAAGGTACATTATCAAATTGCACTCGCTCAATCTATCATTGAGTGAATTCGACCTCTTCAACATTGATGTATTTTTCTAAACAAGCTAAAAGCTTTGAAAGATAAGCAACAAGGCACTTGGCTAGCAAACTAGAGAAATGCCTTGACTAGAGCCCTATGCTAATCCAATGTACTACTACTCCCTCACTGAGATCCCAGATTTCTAACGCCAATGTGTTAAAGTGACCTAGATACTCTTCAAGGGTCTCATGTTGCCCTTATTGAAAGCTAACTAAAGTAGCTAAAGTTTTCCAAGGGCTCAACTAGTGGTGAAGTGCATAGAAAACGCCTCAAAGAGTTACTGAAAACTACTGATTGACTGCTTAGGTATAGTGGTAAACCACCACAAGCTAGCCTTTTTTAGGGTAGTGGAGAAGGCTTTGCACATGATAGCATCTAGGGCATCCAATAATAGCATTAAAGTATGAAATGCTAATAAAAGTTCCTATAGGTCTATTGTACCATCATAGGAGTCTATATGGATTAGTGGTTTGAAGTAGTTAGGTAGTAGAGCAGCCATCACAGTCACCGAGAATGGGTAATTTTCTTTTTGGCAAGAGGACAATTGCTTGGAGATTTGGGTGAGGTCCATGGTAGGGTTTAGCAGGTCATATGGTTCATGGGTGTGGGTGAGCCATGTGCAGCGGAGTAAAAAAAACATTGGGGACTAGCGGTCTAATTAGGGTTTGGACTTAGGAGGTTTTTGGGAATAAGGTGTGTCGGTTGGAAGGTAAATGTGCAATGGTGATCCCCTGCAAATGTGTAACATCCCGAATTTTCTAAAATGAGTTTTGATAACAAAATGACTTTTTAGAAAAATCTACAAAGTGTAACTTTGAAAAATTTGAGAACTTAAAACTATACATTTTGGGATATGAAGTGTCTAAACATAGTGGAAAAAGATTTTATGAATGATATGAATATTTAGAAAGTGGAAGTTCTCAATTTGGATTCTCATGGAGTAAAATTTGTGTTTTCAAAAATTAATTTCCAAAAAACTTCAAAAAGATCAAAAGTAGGGCTATGAGTGCCCGGTGAGTGTAAACTTATAGCTGTTACAAAGGTAATTAATTTAACTAATTTATATAAAAATTTCACGGCCGTTAGTGATTGGTGAGCATGTTAACTTTTGACTCAAAGTGGAGAAAACAGAAAAATTTCTAAAAGGCCTACTTGAAGTCAAAGATGAGAAGTTGACTTCCATTTTTCCCATTTTGCCCCTCATAAGTCAGTGTCCTCTTCTTTTCCCACATTGTCTAACTGATTCCTTGTAGCATACACACATTTTGAAGCTTGGAGCTCTCTCTACACTTCTTTTTCTCTCTCTTCAGGTGAGCAATCATTCCTTCATATTATTTTTTCAAATTTTTATTGATCATTTTATTCTTCTTCCTCTTCAATTTGATACCAAAATCATGTTGATTCATTGAGTAAAATCTAAGTTATAAATTTTTGAAGCTAAAAGCCACTATTCATTCTACTAGTTAACCTAAAAACTCATGTGGGTTTTCTAGTGTTTTTTAGGCTTAAATCTTCTACTTCTAGCTTATTTTTGTGGGCTGAAGTCATGATCTAATGATATTTGATAATTTGATGCAAGAAAACTCTAGAAAAATCCTTAGCAAAATTTGAAAGCTAGTAGACTCTTCTTTTGTGTTTTTTAAGAATATTAAAGATCTTTGTGAGATCTATTTAATATATTTATTCCAACTGCTAAGGTGAGTAATTCTTACCTTTCTTGTGAATTATGATGTGTTTTTGTTGTGATTTGCTGATTGGTTGGTGTGAATTAATAAGATGAGTTCTTGGTGATTGTGTGGCTAAATTTGTGGTTGAATGGATTTGTTGAGGTGTTGAATGGTTTGCTGTGGAAATAGCTAAGTTATAAACTTATTTAAACTTTGGAAATATGTTGAAATAAAGATTTTTAGTAGAAGGTTGATTAGAAAGTTATCTTCCCTATTTTTTTGTTGTTTTCATGCAAAACCTGCTTATACAAGTTGAACTGCAATTTTTTGAACTAAACCTATGATTATGCTCATAAAAACCTAGTTGCTTTTCTTGATCAATTCAAATCAAATTTTGAACTGAAATTTCATGATTTGAAATAACCTTTCTTACTCTATTTTTTTTATTTTGATCATGATTTGAATTGTGTTTAAATTTAGACTTTCCAAAAGTTTTCAAAATTTGGCTAGCAAACTCGCATTTTCAACTGAATTTTCTCGATTCCACTCAAATTTCTTCAACAATTCTAATCACGATTCTACTCAAACTTCAAACCTAATTCTGCTTGCAATTCTAATCGCATCTTCAAAATTTTTTACTCTTTTCAATTTAAACTTCTTTCTCTTTAAAACTATTCTATTTCTTTGAATTTAAACTTATATGAAATACAACTAAGTCAAATAATGCAAATGAGAAGTTTTGAATGAGTGATTTCCAAGTTAACACCAATTAACCTAGTAACTGATCATACACAAATGATATGGAAGCAATATGGATAGTTATAAAGATAGCATGACAGAGATTACGTGTTTGAGACAATAATGTAATGATGGTCTATATGTGGATAATAGGAAAATGATCATGATACTTGTTATAATAATGGTACCTGGATAATTATGAATGAGGTCCAAGTTTAAATATTCTTTAGGAATTGACCTATGATATATAATGGCAATGATATGTGATATATGTGATAAAGATGATATGAAATATATGTGAATGATGGATGATGTGATAATGTGATGAGAACAATGCTTTTGAGATACTTGAAAATTCCCCATAAAACATGGAATGACAAGTAATGAATGATTGTGATTGTCAAAATGCAATTACTATGAATGGTATTATGGTATAAAGTTTGATAATGTGCATGAGATATTGAAAAGTATATGATGATATGATTGCTATTGGAATTACAAATACTATAAGTGATTATATGGAGAAAATCTTATGCATGACATGGAATGATATACAATGTTATGAATGATGATCAAATATGTTAATATGAAATTGATGAGATATCCATTATGGGAATGGAATAATTAAATATTTGAAAGCTCTATAAGGCTTGATATGAGAATGATGAGATATGGCAGGAAATAATGAATCAAATCTTGGATCTATGCATTCCAAATGGTGGAAAGGCATAAGGCAGGTGCTGAAGGGAAAAGGTTAGGTTTGTATCGATTAAGACTCGATCAGAGTAACAATGACATTCACATTTCTTTTCTTTATTATATTGTTTATTGGAATTGTTATTCAAATACATTAAATGTGATAAAATATGACTTGAATATGTGACTTGGTTATTGATAGCCTGAAGTTGTGTGAATAATACGATTTATAACTATTCTAAGAAATTCTAAAGGAAGATTTAATGTGGAAAGACAATGTGAAATAAACTTATGTGATGACTGAGTCTTATGAGATGCTAGAAAGTAATATAGTATTGTAACCTGAACATATAGTGATTGATGAGAATAATTTGTTATTATGAAATAATCTTAGTTCTTTATAATGCGACAATTCAAAATGTATTATGATATTACTTATAGGTTGATCCCTTTGGTCTTTATGATGTGTTGTATAATTATGACATAAGTTATGCTTTCTGAAGGTATGATGTATATGTCTTTGGTTCAATGTTAATGAATTCATAAGTTAGATACAAATCTATCTTATTGAACCCCGGACTTATTCTTCTATGGATTATTTTTTAAATTCTTAAGAAATTGTTATTAATCTACCTCTAAAAAGTAACGATAGGCAATAACTTTATGGAATTTGCTATTGATGTAAATATTACCATAATAGAGAGTCCTTTAGGAGTGCATATTTATTATGAATTTGTTGAGAGCTTGTTCAATGAAAGTTTAAACAGGCATGCACCATGTTTTGGGCAATTTTATGCCTCTGTTCATTATAAAAACATGTTTATATATTAATGTTTCTCTCTTCGTCAATAAATTTGCCCAATTAACCATTTGAGTTTAAGTATATAAAAGTGAAAAATGTTGAAACAAGTATAAATAGAAATGAGTAACAGAGACAAGTTAAAGGCTGATGATTATTAATCAGGGGTTGATATTCATGCTGATCATGACCAGAAGTTTAGGTCATGGCAAAAGAAGTAGTAAGAACCGTAAGACGCATTAGTAAAGGAGGTGGGGGAGGCAGTAGAAGGTGGTGTTTGAAAACATAGGGTGGTTGAACTACTAGTGGTAAAGGTAAGGTGGTTAGATTAACTTTCCTGAGAACAAGGCTTGAAGAACCAAAGGGTGGTGGAGGCAAAGTGAACTACTCTTGGGTGCGACAAAGTGCATTGAGCTCCTCCCTCAGTTGGTGAAGTTGAGTTCAGCTGTAATCCAGCAAGCCTCCTCTATTATCCTATCTCAATCATAGTCGTCCTTTGCTCCCTCATGACAGCAATGCCCTTCGGATGATGTTGCACGTGATGATTGTGACTGAGAGTGATGAGAAGTCATGAAGTGGCTGGAAAAGCTACA
This sequence comes from Saraca asoca, assembly GCA_026873985.1. NCBI lineage: Eukaryota > Viridiplantae > Streptophyta > Magnoliopsida > Fabales > Fabaceae > Saraca > Saraca asoca. The sequence goes on from JANHAO010018769.1 coordinate 8,510, forward strand.
AATGACACCAAATGAATTTCCTCAGATGTGATGCCGATCGAATTGTGACCTAAAAGCACAAAAAAGTCAGTCGTACACGATGTAAGTGATTCATCGAGCACACTCTGATGCTTAAGTTAGTATCTGAGCAGAGTTTTGCTAAGTGTGTAGAAGATGGTTTAGAAGAGGGATACCTACTGGTATTTATAGGTGTCAAACATGCCATTTAGTATGCTCTCGAGCAACTGGGGTGCTACCATGTGTCTGCAATGTATTGATAACGTTAGTGAGAATCTCACTAAATTGTTGCTGATGTCATATTGTTCATGCATATCTAATCATGCTTTTTGTCATGTGCTAGTTAAGCGGTTGGCACTTCAAAGCTTTTAACTATCCTTGTGACTAAGGTTGTTCAGTCAAGTGGGATAGCCAACTGATAGGAGGTAGTTTGTGCTACATGCCAATTCCTCGTCTAACTCTAACTAATTAATAACTATAGGTCGAATGGCGACCACAGATTATGGACTAATTTTAGACTATGTCAGACGTGACTACAAAAGAATTGAGTTAAAATTTTGATCAATAAAAGAATTTGAATTGGTTAATATTAATGTAAAACATCTTATACTGTTGACAAATTTTAATATACTACTTTATTAAAATAGTTATGATAAATAAAATATTTTTTTTCATCTTAAAGTAATAGTATATAAAAAATATATATAATATGCGTCAATGATATGGTAATCCCGTGGCACCTCTCTTGTTAGAGTTTGATAATGTCCGAGATTCAGTGCTTTTATGTAGCTAAAAATAATTATAATACTTGAAAATGTATTATTACTTTTCAATTTTCAACCGACAAATTAAACTTTTTCTCTTTTTTCTTATTAACTTAGCTAAGGGATAACATTTTACAATAATATATAAGAAAAGAAAGAGCCTTATTCACATTGCTAGCCCAAACATTCGGGCTACACGTATGCTTTACTTCAAAGGCTGGAGATTCTTTAGCAATTCAAGCTAGCTTTGAACCATTTGCAGCAAAGTCAAGAATAATGATAACAAAAACCAAAGCAAAATGAAATAAGAATCTCTTTCTTATCAATATTTTGGAAGAGAACATTCCTTCGGAAGATTGTTTTGGAACCTCTGATTGTCTTGGCAATAGTCATAAATCATGTGGTACTTCCTAACCCATTTAAACCAACTTCTTTGTCTGGATGTTAGTGTGCTAAAGCTCAATTTGTTCCACCAATTGGTCATGCTGGCTGCTCTACAAAACCTTGGGTTCCCACTCCACAAACAAGCATCAATCTTGTAGTTTCTGAATGAAGCTATGAATGGCCCTTTTGTCCAATCAATTTTATCATTGCCACCCCTTGTTGCCCAGTCATCACCATTCCATAGGGTCGCTTTCAGGCTCATTGGCTGCCATCTTGGGAATGGCACTCCCTTGTCTGCATGGTTTCTGTACACTCTTATGGGAATGTAATCCACCATGAACCTGCAACAAGTGCAATTTCAAACCTTGTAATTTTGGTTTGGGAAAATTTAGGAAGCAAATAGGTTGCTTCACCACTGAGATATGATGTACCATAATACAACTATATTTAACACAATATCAACTTTATACCTCTCTAATAGAGTCACGCCGGAATTTCTATGGCCCAAAAATGAGTTAGAAGTCTATGTTTTCAAGCTCAGCAGGCAAGAAAGATCAAACTTCTGAGCTAAGAATCTAAAACGAGTGTATTATCAACGAAGGCCCTTTTATTGGACTGTCAATTCATATAACACATTGAATGTTTAGTATTAGAAAGGAAAGTAGCCTGCTTCTAGCTGTAGCAACCAAATACAAATAGCAATGCAGTTTTTAGTCAAAAACAGATTTCATTGTTTGTAAGAGGTGACCTACACAATCTGGTGCAGATTCCACAATACAGAATAAGTATGGAAGTCCTTTGTTGGATCAAACCATAGAAAAATCCTCTCCTCTCTGTTGTCAAACCCATCATCAAAGATGTTTGTTTGAAGAATATATGGCTGTCCAGTCACATTTCCAAGAAACTCGAAATCAATCTCGTCGCGGTTAGGTTGATCAGAGGTCAGCTGCAAGCAACAAATTGCCAAGGTCAATTTGTGTCTGTATTTTGCAAAAGAATAAAATAAAAAGGAGAGATAACCAAAAAAGGTTACTTACATAATATGCTAGGACTGTTCCAGCAGAATGACCTGGTACTAGTTTGATTTGCATGTCAATTTGGCCAAATAAAAACATCTGGTTGGAAGAAAAACCAGCCCCTGTAATAATCCAAACTCAATTTAAGAAAGGTTATTACAGTTTTGACGTTGTCGCTAAAAATTCTATGGAAATATGCTTAGTACCAGATTCTTTGTCTAGCTTCAAGCTTCTTGTCCTTCCATCAGCTGATGTATTTACATGGGTAGGAGACCATACCACAAAGAAGTCCTTATTGAAGTCTCCTGTTGAAATAACAGATGCAACTGAAATTTGACACTTACTCAGAGAAACAAACCCAATAAAGAGGATAAGTCTATGAAGGTTATTCATGGTTTTTTCAAAGAACACAGTTATGTGAGGGTTGTAATTGATATTGAAAATGCTATATATAGGTATTGAATGGAGGGATGGGGAAAAATGCTAATAGGAATGTTGAAGCATCTGTTTAATGCTCAAGAATATCTTTAGAAGGAAGCAAAAGGAATGTTAAGCTGTCAGAATCTTGTAATTTAGTGTATGTGGGTTTATCAGAGTTCACATTAGAACTTAAACTAAATTTTAACAAGCTCATATTGTCACTTTAACTTCACATTAAGCAGGTTGATTTCTATAATATGTGAAAAACAACACATTTTGTATTGTTGGCTACTGCCACTTTAGCCTCCTTACATGTTACTTTCAAACCAAGGAAAAGATGAAGGGGAGAATTCAGTAAATAAGGGCATTATAATATACCAATCTTTGAATACACACTTAGGCTACCACTAGGAGAGCCTTTTCCTGCTGTTTTCAGCAGAAATTGTATAAAAATTAGAAGCTGACTAGAGACTTGCTTTCCTTGTTCTTGAGCTTTTCTTTGGGGATAACTTGATAAAGCTATTCCATTTTGCAAAATATGTATTTCTTCCCTCCTTTTGTAGGTGTGTAAGTGGGTTTGGTGCCTTATTCCATTTCCACTTTCAATTTGATTTTATTGCTTTTTTGATGTAGAGTTCATATAAATCAAAGTAGAGGACACCTCTAAAAGGAACTACGTTAACTATCACCTAACTCTGAAATTTAGATGCTATGAACAAATCGAAAAGCATGGTTGTATAGATAATACTTTTCTTCCTCATTTATAACAAGGTAAATTTTCCACTTTTTATTAGTCCGCTAGTTACTAGTAAAGAAAAAAGAAAGTTTTTCCCATGGATAACTAAACTTGTGACACACTAATCTTAATTCCATTCAAGTATAATTTTTCGATCAATTTTTGTTTTCCAAATCTAGATTGTACTTTGGCATAAATGATCATCACCACATAAACCTAAACTCAATTAATACATCCAATAAAGAGTGTAAGATTTGGTTTGTTTCAACAAAAAAATGTTATGAAATGTACTTTTTTAAGAAAATAAATTTTTAAAAAATAAATTAATTTTTTATTATTTGGACAAAATAAGAGAAAATATTTCTCTTTTTAAAAAATAAAAAAAATTATTTTCTTTTATTAAAAAATATCATCTTACATATAAATTTCATGTTTAAAGTTAAGACACATCATAATCATTTTGTTAGTAAAATTATTTCATGATAATAGTCAATAAATCTTTACTAATAAAAAATAAAAGTTAAATATATTTTGTAATAAAAATAGAATTTAAAGAAAAACATTCAAATTTTTATTTTTTTTATCTTTATTAGTATTTCTTCATTAAATTAATACATATTTAACTAACTTTAATCAAAATTATAAATCATATTTATCAATTCTTTTAATTGTCTAAATACTTTTTAAACATAATTTTTAATATAATTATTTAATATTAATCTTTGTAGAAAATGGAGGGAGGGAGCAAAAATAAGAGGTAAGAAAAAATCAAAGAATGTCACATGAAAGGAATAGTAGAGAGGCAATAAAGCAGAGAGGAAAAAAGAAAAAGAAGAGAGAGATGGAAGAAGGAAAAGAAGGAAAGAAAAATAGAGAGCTGAGAAGTGGAGAGGGACAAAGAGAAAAAATGGAAGTAAAGACATATAATAAGATAATTTAAAAAAAAATGATTTTTTTCTAATTAAAAGGGCAAATCTTTTTTTTTTAGAAAAAATACATTGTCATCTTCCATTAAAGAGAATCTATTTTCTTTTAATCAAACTTCTTATTAACTTTAAATATATAAAATTAGAAAAACAAATTTCAGAAAAATATATTTTTTAAACAAATGGATCCTAAGTCTCATTTGATTTTTGTTTTGCAAAATGAAAAAAAAAACCGTTTGCTTTGAACCAATTTTACATTTTTTATTTGTGATTTAAAAATGACAACATGCGTGAATGCAATTTTATTTGGTAACACATTATTCACCTAAAATCAATTTTCTTTAGAATAAAAACATTATGTAACTTGTACTCTTTTTCAATGAATCTTATAGGTAGTGTTTGATTAGCTTGAATGAAAAAGGAATGAGAGATGGAATTAAAGATTACGTTTGAATAGAATATATGAAATTTTGTATTCTATGGAATGTAAAATTCCATCAAACGATGGAATATTCATTCCATCTAAAATTCATCTAAAATTGGACGGAATGGAACATTCCATCCAATTTGATTTTACATATTTATTTAATATATAATATTATTTTATATTAATTTATTTTTTAATATAATATTAATTAATTAAAAATATTAATTAATTTAATATTTTATATAAATAGTTATATTAATTAATATATAAAATAATTAATATAA
>JANHAO010018770.1:0-13469 GCA_026873985.1 Saraca asoca
ACTTATTTACAAAGAATCACTCTTATACTTCCATAATTTAAGTCTAGGAACATTAAGATAACTCTATTTTCATAGAGTTATCAGTCGTATCTCGATCAATTTTGATTCAATCAATATAGTAATGGTAGAGTCCTTGTACAAACCCTTTTACCCTTATAATTTCATTAGGAATCAAGTGCGTTGCATATCGGGAGAGTCAAGTAAATTGGACCTCATACTCACTTATGGATAAATTTTCTTGTTTCAAATTTTCAAACTTTCTGGCATTCAATTGCCAAACACCAGGAGGAAGAAATCTATCAAAAAAAATTTTCTTGGAATGTTGCCTAAGTTAATGGATTAGCATTAACAACTTTTCTCCTAATGATTCCAACATACCAGTAATATGCCATATCATCTAGTTAGTACCCTGCTAGCTTTAGTAGTAAGGGTTTAGGCACTATAATATCTTACGATATCATTCAATTTGGTCAAGAAGTTAATATAGGTCTATAGAAGAACCTATTCCCCATATACCGAGGAAACTTTAGTTTTAGAAATTCTTGAATAATTCCTAACCTCCTTCTATTTTGATCTTGATTTTGATTTTATATTAATGTTTATATTAGGTGATTCATTGCCTATTATACTAGGTTTTCTGCCTATTGAGGGACTTCAGGATTGTCTCAAACTTCATGGTATGGACTAGTTTGTCTAATGAACAATCATTCATGACTGAACTTAGATTCCTAGCTTTTTTGCCTTCTAAATTTTACCATAATTTACATTAAAAATTAGTCAAATGCTCAAGATATACAAAAGGTTCCAACCTAACTCTGCTGATATGAATACAAATTTCACTAGGTTAACAGTAATGGCATCAACAATACATGCTCTTAGGTGCACATGTGTTATTGGTACTGTTCCAATTAATACTTGATGAAACCATCACCATAATACAACTCTAATGAACTCTATGCAATCCTAGGTGTAGGCTTATACTCACAGATTTATCCTAGACTAGGTTCTAATATGAACTTTAACATGATCCAAACTACTGGTCATGACCGGTGTGAATATCAATCACTAATTAGTAATCACTAGCCTCTAACATGTCTCTATTATTCATTTCTACTCATACTTATTTCAGCATTTCCCACTCTTATATACTTAAACACGAATGATTAATAGGGAAAACTTATAGACGAAGAGAGAATCATTGATATATATAACATATTTTTATAATGTACAAATGCACCACCAACCCAGGAATTTACCCATTTAAACTTTCATTCAACAAGCTCTTAACAAGCTTATAATATACATACACTCCTAAAGGACTCTCTATTATGGTGGTATTTACTTTAGCAATGACTTCCATGATTGTCTATCCTTACTTTTTAGAGGTGAGTTAACAGCACTTTCATGGGAATCTGAAAAGAAAATAGTCCACAAAAGGATGAGCTTGGGGCTTAGTGAGATAAATCAGTACCTAACTTATGAATTCATCAATATTTAACCAAAAATATATACATCATATCTTTAGAAAGCATAACTCATACCATAATTATCTAACATATTATAAAGATCGAGGGAGTCAACCTCTAAGTAATATCACAATACATTTTGAATTGTCACAATATAAAGAACCATGATTTTCTCATGATCACAAACCATTCTCATCAATCATTATATATTCAAGTTATAGTATTATATTACTTTCCAGCATTTCACAAGACTTAGCCATCACATGAATTTATTTTGCATTATCTTTCCACATTAAATGTTCCTTTAGAATTTCTTAGAATAGTTATAAATCATATTATTCACACAACTTTAGGCTGTCAATAACCAAGTCACATATTCAAGTTGTATTTTATCACATTCAATGTATTTGAATAACAATTTCAATAAACAATATAATAAAGAAAAGTAATGTAAATCTCATTGTTACTCTAATCCAGCCATAACCCTTACAAACCTAGCCTTTTTCCTCTAGCACTCGCTTTTTGCCTCTCCACAGTTTGGAACATGCTTATCCAAGATCTGGTTTATTATTTCCCACCACATCCCATCATTCTTATATCAAGTCTCATAGAGCTTTTAGATATTCAATCATTCCATTCTCATAATAGATATCTCATTAATTTCATATTAACATATTTCAACATCATTCATAACAATGTATATCATTCCATGCCATACATGAGCTTTTCACCATATAATCACTTACAGTATTTGTAATTCCAATAGCAATCATATCATCACATACTTTTCAATATCTCATGCAAAATTATCAAACTTTATACCACAATACTATTTATAGTAATTACATTTCCATAATCACAATCATTCATCACTTACCATCCTATGTTTCATGGGGATTTTTCAAGTAGTTCAATAGCATTATTCTCATCAAATTATTACATTATGCATCATTCACATATATTTTATATCATCTTCATCACATATATCACATATCATTTGTATATGATCAATTACCAAGTTAATTAGTATTAAATTGGAAATCACTCATTCAAGACTTCTTATATGCTTTATTTGACTTAATTGCATCTCATGTAAGATTAAACTCAAAGAAATAGAATAGTTTTTAAAGAGAAAGAAGTTTAAATTGAAAAGAGTGGAAAATTCTAGAGCTGTAAGCAAAATTGGGTTTGAAATTCAAGCAAAACCATGATTAGAATCATTGAAGAAATTCGAGTAGAATCAAAGAAATTCAGCTGAAAATGCAAGCCTGCTTGCCAAATTTTGAAAACTTTTAAAAAGTCCAAATTTAAATACGATTTGAATCATGATTAAAATAAAAAAAAATACAGTAAGAAATATTGATTTGAATTGTACAAATTTGGTTCAAAATTTAAGTCAAATCATTAGAACACAAATGCTGGGTTTTCATAAGCATGATCACGAGTCTAGTTCAAAAAGCTGTAATTCAATTGACACAAGCAGATTTTGTGTGAAAATAGTAGAAAAACAAGGGAAGCAACTTTGTATTAAGCCTTATACTAAAATCTTTATTTTAACATGTTTTGAAAGTTTGAATAAGCTTATTCCTTAGTTATTTCCATAGCAAGCCAAACAACACCTTAACAGATCCATTCAATCCAAATTTAACCAACTCATCATACTTCACAAGAAAGGTAAGGATTACTCACCTTAGTAGCTGGAACAAATATATTAAACAAATCTTACCAAGATCTTCAATATTCTTCAAGAACACAAAAGAAGAGCTTTTTAGCTTTTAGAGTTTCCAAGGATTTTTCCTTTTCAATTAATCATTGTTATTAGATTATGATTACATTTAACATAAACAAGCTATATCTAATAGATTTAAGCTCCAAAACACCATAAAAATCAGATTGATTCATGGATTAAATAGTAAAGTGAATAGTAATAGTAGATTTCAAGAATTCATAACTTAACTTTCACTACATAAATCAATAAGATTTTGATATCAAATTGAAGAAGAAAAAGAGAGAAATCAACTATAAAAATACAAGAAATTCACATTGAAAGATGAAGGATTACCTAAAGAGAGAAGAAAAGCTTGTAGAGAGAGGGAATAAACTTTGAGAAGAAGATGAAAAATTGCGTGAAGCAACTGAGATGAACTTAAAAAGAGAGTGAAATCGCCTTTTAAGGGGTAAAAATAGAAAAAGAAATTGGTCAACTCCTTTTGACTTCTTCCTTAACAAGTTTGTAATTTCTTTTGTTTGGTGACTTTGCCAATTTCTTCACTTAAAGTCCAAAATTAGTATAATTACCTATCACTAGTGACCATGAAATTTTGATATAAATTAGTTAAATTAATTACCTTCATAACGATTACAAGTTTACACTTGTGGGGCACTTGTAGCCCTAGTTTCAATTGTTTTGAAAATTTTCCAAATATTAATTTCTGGAAACACAATTTTTGCTCTATGAGCACCTGAATCGAGAACCTCCACTTTCTAAATATTCCTATTATATATAATTTCTTTTTGCCATGTCTAAACATTTTGTATCCCAAAATTATAATTTTAATTTCTTGAACTTTTCAAAATTACCATTTTTAGATTATTTAAAAAGTCATTTTGTTATCAAAATTCATTTTAGAAAATTCAAGATGTTACAGGGGTGCTAGAGGAAAATGTAAAATCTATAAGTTTGGGTTGTATGCATGAAGGATTTGCAAGCGAAAAAATTTTGAATAAAAAATCCATCTAACTTAGGGTAGAGTGTGTCATCCACCTAAAGGAAAAACAAAAAGAAAAAATTTGTTTGCTTTGTGTGCTTGGAGGTTTTAGCCTTTCTAAAGAAATACCAGGTAAACAATAGTTAAAATTTAAGTTAGAAGCCGTAGATTGACATTGTGGTAAAGCATGCATAAAAATAAGGTTGCATGCACTTTCCTTGCTACATTGATGATAATGTGAACACCATATATCTTATTTGTGTGTTTGATCACTAAAAATTTAAAGAAAAAAACCATGCATATTTTAGCCATCATAGGTTTGAATATGATATCATGCTTGTTTACTAAGTGTCATATGAAATCTTGGTCTTATTTTTGATAATATGAATTACCAACTTGATTGTCTGAAAAGAAAATAAAACTTGGAAATATGAAATAGGCCTAGTGGTTGAACCCTTCATGTCCATAATGGGGTGTGATTTTTTGCATAATAAGATGTATTTTGGTCCTCTTTTACTTGTCTAGATTGGATTGCATGTTATAGGCCAAATGGGCATTAATGTGGAAATATGTATGATTTGATTGGGATTGTAATTACTTATGCTATGATTATTTACTTTTTTATTCTTAATATTTATATTATTTATATTCAATGCTATTGTTTCTTGTGTATGCAAGTATGATCTTGAATATATGCCAATATGCATATGATCACAAATAGATATGAAAGATAGTGTAGGGTCATGTCATACGCAACATGGATTATTACAAACAAGTAAATTAGCATAGATATGGTTATATGAGAAAGAAAGTGAATTATGGCATAATCGAGACTATGCTACACAAGAAATAATCAAGTTTTAACTCACTCACATAAAAAGTGATCAAATACCTCATAATATTTAATTCCATACATGGATTTAATCACTAAGGTAAAATATTAACCTAAATCCCTTCAAGGATAAAAATTAGGTAAAACATGTAAGACTACTAGGGCTATTAGAGTAAATTACATAAAGTGTTACTCACTAAGTATATAGGAGTTATCTCTAATTTTATAATTCTTTTAGGTACCACACCTACACCACCTCAGCAAGATATTGTCATATGAAAATACTTTAATGACCACTTTTAAATGCCCACTAGGGACCATCTGCATTTATTTTTATTCTTTTCATGGATTTACATTTGAGTCTTCTATTGTATGATGTGAGGTACAAGTATATAGGATTAGATATCCCAACTTTGTTCATGGAGGGATATTTTGATAATATTTTCCAGTAGCTTACTCATTACTTTTGTTTTGTATAGAGCCTAAATATGATTTTTTGACACTTATTGAGTAAATAGTTGTAGGCTGTAAGTTGTCTTTTTAGGAGTGGAGCCCAATATACTCTTTATACATGTACTTACACTTATCTTTGGTCATTTTGTGCTGGATTGTTGTATCGAATACTTCCATGCTATTTATGTGATCTCATATTCAAATTTTATATCCTTTCATGTTCTTTCATGAAAATAGTAATCAAGTCTATCTTTCATAACAAAAGCTTTTATTATGTAATGCATAGTTTAAAAAAAAAATTAACGCTTTACTTAGAAAGTCAGCAAAAATAAAGGAGCGAGTTGTTACATAATTTGATATAATTGAAAACAAATCTGAATTCATGTTGTCTTATACTTGTAAATTCTTATGCTTAGTTTGGTAAATTTCACATAGGTCGAGAGATATTACCAATGTTGTGAACTAGCCCAAGGACCAAAGGAATTTAGGATTTCCTTTAACAAGTGAGTGGGAATTTCTGGTCTTTGGCTTCCTTTTCAAATTTTCTATGAATAGATTTAGAAAATAATAATTACATAAATTTTCTATGAATAGATTTAGAAAATTTAACCAAATATTTTCAAATTTTCAAATTATTATTTCAAATTTAACCAAATATTTTCTATGTGATGGGAAGCTGGAAAATTAGACCTAAGCAAATAATAGTTTTACTATAAATAGATTTAGAAAATAATAATTACATAAATATGATATGTTTAAGTTATGCATAAAATATTAGAACTATGCATAGAACCAGATAAGACTTGGACATGATTATGTTGCTTGAAACATAGGAAGTATGAATAGTCAAAGGAGAATCAACAAGGAACTAGATCAAATTTGACATTAGGAAACATGAATGTTGAAGGAATTATATGTTATGTTTGATTTATTATTTGTGTGCATCAAAAGAATTAGCCTATGGCATAGCATGGGGTTAGAACTATGTTCTACTTGGATATTCATAGAAGTCTAGCTATTTAGGTTTTTAAGAATATCTTGAGTTTTAGACCTTAATTTTGACCGATTCTTATGTCTTTGGAAAGCTAAAAGAAAGATATAGAAATGTCATGAAAAATTCCCAGCTCATTTCAACTATTTTGGAAGTCAAATAAAGCCCACAATCTGAAATAGAGTGTTAACCTATGATCTAAAACTAGTTTTGGTATTTTCATCATAAGTGGAGCTCCACCCATCATTTTGGTGGAAACTTAAGCCCATAGGATAGCTAAGATCATCCCAAAAACTTTTATGAAGGGCTTGAGGGCAAATTGGACCCTTTAGAATTAATTACATGGTTGTGGACTTAAGTGTTTAATTTTATTACAAGTTCGATCCATCCTTAAACTTTCATGAAAGGCTTGAAGGCAAATTATGCCCTTTTGAATTAATTACATGGCTGTGGACTTAAGTGTTTAATTTTGTTGTGAGTTGGACTACTCTGAAATGTTGCTTCAATTTTTAGCCCATAACTTGAGCTAAGAATTGAGTTTTTATGCAAGGTCAAGGCCATTAGACTCTTGAGAGTTAAGGATATAATTCATATGAAGGGAGCCATGTCCATTGAAGCCTTCTTCTAACCCTAATTAGCAACCTTATCAAGAGGCATTATAGTGAGCCTATAAATAGCTAGCTGAGCTATAATTGTAATTTCTTTTACATTCATTTCTATATTCTCTCTGATTTAAAGAAGGAGAAGAGCTTTTCTAAGGCAAATCTCTAGCCTCAATTATGTTTATTCATTCTTTTTATTTTTGCATTTTATTTCTATAGCAATGTGTAACTAAGCTCTCATATCAATTTAAGGGAATCTTGGCACCAATTCTTTCTTGATTATGAGACTTGTTCTTTGTTCCAATTTTGTCTCAATTTCATTATTTATTTTTACTGCATGTAATTGCATTAGATGATTAGTTAATAAGGCCCATTAATTAATTATTTATTGTGATTTACTACTAGCTAAATTTTCATAGGCAAATTGTAATTATTTGTGGCTAATTGGTTAGAGCAGTAATAGGATTTTCATTTGCTGCTAGGATAATTCAATTAATTAGACTTGGTCTTTTATATCTTAATACTATTGGTAAATTCTTTGAGGTATTGGGATTACACTGATTTAACAATAAGAGTCAATTAGGTGTTAAGCGTGGTTGGCTAGTTTAGAAGGAAATTAATAAAGATTAATTAGATGCTGGACTTGATTAATTTCTTAGCTAAGTAGTCAAAGTAGGAGTGAAACAATAGTGTCAAGGATCAATTAATGAGTTGGTTGCAAGAGTCTTTTGAATTGAGCTTTTCTTAATTGAATTCCTTTCATTTCTGATTCTGTTTTATTATACACTTAAACTTTTTACTTTAATTCTTGTTTCTAACTAGATATCCAACCTCCTCTCATTTTATACTATAAACACACTGAGGTAAATTACTAATTACTGTGGATATGACCTGGACTTACCCTAGTTGCCAACTTAGGTAGTTTAGCATTACTATTTTTGCAAGTCTTCACAACCATCAACATGTTTTCATGAAACATGATCTCACTCATCTATGATTTCAAATTTCCAAGATTTTTAGATTATGTAAACTTTAAAAATTGTTCTGAAACTTTATTTTACATGTTTTCAAATTAAATTATTTCAAAATTTCACTTTTTAGATTTTCATGAGTTTTTACTTGAAAATGTAATTTTTCATAAATATCATATATTTTATAGATACTTTATTATTTTTAAAACTTCATTTAATTTATATTATTTAATAACATTTCAAACATGCAACACGTCATTCAAATTTAGTAATATTCATTTTGAAACTTTATTTAAGTTAGTTTTCTCCATAATTTTCGTGAAACTCTCATATGCATTTAGGATTATGTTTGGGAGAGTAGATTTCCATTGGAAGCATAGGAAGAATAAGTTAATTAGTTTATTATAGGTAAAGAATATGATTTCCTTAAGGAAATTCAATAATTAAGAAAAGATGTTAAAGACAATTTGTGTACGATAACTAGTACAAACTAAGAAGGATTTGGTAGACATATGTGCATTAGAAAGGCGAGCCTTATGAATTTTTGCCACTACGGATAATGGCTCATGATTCATGGTGCAATTTAAGAGGGATACTTTATACGGTATGTCATTGCAGGCATATAACCTTATATGGTATGTTGTAAAGGGCATACAATGTTATATAATATGTTGTTAGGGGTGTACAATCTCATCACTCCTTTCATTGACCTATAGTGGCAATATCATTATGTTTGACTTATCTTGCAAGATGGATAAGACTTATGAAATTAGTATAACATGATGTATACCCTAAGGGCCCTTGCCTTAATGTAATGAATTGATCATTACATTATTTATTTTGGTTGACCAAAAGGTCTGACACTCATTGTTCTCAGGCAACTTATTATGGAATTACCATAGTGCTCCTAGTTGATAGACATATGATGATATGATACACGATATGAGATAAGATAAGATTTCAAGTTATGCATAAGCATAAAGAGAAAGATTAAGTAAGATTAGAAAGGTAAGAATGATGAAAGTTGCATGTGAATGATTATTCATATATGATATATTTCTATGGTACATGAATTATATATATGATTGTATGAACAAAATGTTTTTAACCTAAAGATGGTGAAAAAATACACTACATGGATCAATGCCGGTCAACAACATGAGCCCACTAATTCAAAGAGGTCAATCGAATGATCTACCAAGATAAGCCTATAAAAAGGCTTTCACCCTTTCCACCTTTCATCCATTCTAAACCCTTTTAGCCTTTTCTAAACCTCTCTATTCCCCTTAAGAGTGCAAATCCTAAAAGGAATCTTACTTAGCCCAAAATCATTTGACTTCAATTTTCAAAATGATGGAAGACAAAGAATTAAGTATATTCTTTGATCTGGGTCTATTCCTTGATACTGATGCAGTGGACTAATATGACTTTGGACTTGGGGCTATGATTGTTGATAAGTTTATACTATTATATATTTTACGCATTTAATTTTAATAATTTAGTGGCATAATTTTGTGTTTTTCTTAAATATTGTAGTTAATTATTTTAATTATTTTGTAGGAAATAAAATGCTAAAGTTCATAGAAAGAGAAAGAAAATACGATATATTTGAGAGTTTTAAAAAGTCAATGGGCAAAAGTAGAATTTCAAGTTAGAGCACTTGAGTTTAAAAAAATAAGAAAAAAGAATGATGAGTGTTTAAAAAAAATTATGAAAAAATTTTAAAACACAGTTAGGTGTTTGTTTTAAAAAGGGTCGATAAGCCCTTTATTTTTATGAAGGGTCAATTGCCCTTAGCTTTAAAGAATGGGCTTTGTCCCTTTTGATTATAAAAGAAGACAAGCACGCCATGAAGGAGGTAAAAGCATAGTGAGAAAAGAAATAATGATTGCTCAGAAAGCCAAACAAAAAGCAAACAATAGCAAGTAGAGAAGAACTAAGGATTGCAGAGGTGGAGTATCCTTTGTGGGCAACATGTTGTTTTTATTTAAGTGATTTCTTTAGTGAAAAAGAGGAGTAGCGGAGCCAAATATATAGTGTTTAATGTTCTTATATTTTTTATAGTCAAATTTTCATCATAATTTTTCTAGATTCTTACTTGGTTCAATTTTGTTACAATGATGCCTTTTAATTATTTAAGTATGAGCTAAATAATTTTTCTTAGGACTATAACGGATTCTATTTCTTGATAGATTAATTTTTGAAGCCTTCTATTATTATTCAGCATTTGTTATTTTTTACCTATTCTAAGCTTCATGTTTTTGAGTTGTTTGGCTAGCAATTTTAAGTTTTATGAGTTGATTTCAATGATTATTGGAAAAGAAAGTTTGAATCATAGACTTTTGATTAGGTTATTCTTGTTTAATGCAGAATAGGAGTATATTTATGTTGCAAGTACAACCTGATAATACCTTTACTCTATGATTTCTTTTAAATTCTCAATCTATATAGGAATATAGTGTTTTGGTTTAAAAGAATATAATTTTCATCTATCAGAAGAGAGTAATTAATATATTAGAGTATTGATTGACAATTAGAATATAGTGTTTTGTTTAATATAGAATATGAATATATCTATATTACAGGTACAATTTTGATAATACCTTAATAATTTCTTTTAAACTCTCAATCCACATAGGAATATAGTGTTTTGCTTTAAGAGAATATAATTTTCTTCTATTAAAAGACAATAATTAGTATACTAGAGGATTAATTGATAATTGGATTTGATCAGATCTATAGGAAGTAATAGTTTTAATTCATTTAAAATATGTGAAGTTATAGACCTTAGGCATCTCTCTTGATTTTTATAAATTAAACTTCTTTTATGTTGAATTTTTAAAATTTAATTTTATATTTATTAAATTTTTATTTTTAATTCTTTTCAAATAAAATCAATTCAAGACGATTTTGTTACTTAATATGATTAGATAAATTCCCTATGGGATTCAACTTTTGAAATTATTTTCACTGTATTACTTGTTAACTATGTATACTTACACAATTGTGTTGATTAATAAAATTACATAAGAAGTTTCTGGTGCTGTTGCTAGGGATTTTTTTTTCTAATCTTTTTAATATTAATACCATTTAATTTTGATTTTACTTCAATTTTTTTTTCTTATTAGGAATTATCTTTAATTTGCATGCAAACTAGATCAAGAAATTAGAAGCTAGTACCATTGGATCAAGAAACTATGAAAAACATTGTCAACTATTAGAAAAGAAAAGAGAAAGGTAAATTTAGTTCCTTCCTAGCAAATCCAAATGGGGCTAAAGAGCAGAAAAGTTTGAAAGACTATGATGTACCTTTAGTTGATTGCACCCATTCATGTATTACGAGGCCAACCATTCAAGCTAATAATTTTGAAATCAAGCAAGAAATCATTCAAATGGTTTAGACTTCAATGCAATTTAGAGGACTACCTAATGATGACCCCAATGCTCATGTCTCTAAGTTTTTAGAGATATGTGATACTTTCAAACACAATGGAGTCTCATATGATGCTATTAGATTATGATTTTTTCCATTCTCACTCGAAAACATGACCACTAGCTAGGATGCTTTAGCTAAAAAGTGTTTAGCAAAGTTCTTTACACTTACTAAAACTACAAAAATGAGGAATGACATTGCTTTTTTTGTGCAACACAATTCTGAATCACTTTAAGAAGTATGAGAAAGGTACAATGATTTACTCAAAAGATGTCCAAATCATGGGTTGCCAAAATGGCTTTAAGTTCAAACATTTTATAATGGTTGTAAGCCCTACTTGAACGACAATTGATGCTATAACAAGAGGTGCTCTTATGGGGAAGTCAATTGATGATGTTGTCACATCTTGAAATCTAGGAGTGTGATTGGCACAAATCAACCTATAGTGATCCATGAACCAATGAACATATTCTTTACTAAAACTATTTTAACTTTTGAAATCATGAAAGATAAATACGGAAATATGATTTTTGGTGCTTTTATGTAAAACTAATGATTTGCATGATTTACTAAAAATATTTTAAAATAAATAATTCATATAATAATTCCTTTCTGAAAATTTAAATCCTTAATATGAAGATTCGTTGTTTGGTTGGACAAACACTAACCACTAAAAATATGCTAAAGGAGTCATGTACCTGATTTCATACACATGCATCCAATGAAGTATCTTCTAAATAAGATAACTTCCATAAATTTATTAACTTAAAAAATGTTAATGAATGGGGTGAGTAAGACTACTTAATGAGTGGAAAAGCAAACCCAACTTTGGATTGAAAAATCCTTTTTAGTCTTATACATAAATATAGCTCATGTGACATATAAATACAATATATCTAAAAACGTATATATAAATATATTTTTGTAGAAATATATTTGCAGACATCTCTAATACTTATATAATTGATTTTTCAGACTATCTAACCTTAATGAATCTATCATTCATCATAACATTCATGAAAACATAAATCTTACCTTACTAAGGCATATCCAATGACCATTTAAAGTTTACATCTCATATTATATTGGCAATAAGAAATCCTGGAAGAGCAATGTCTACTTAACTTAACTTTACATTGTTCTTTAACTTGTCCCTAGGAACCATTCATAACTTATTATGCCTTCATGCACCATATCCCATGACCTTTTGTTGCATCATTTGTCCTATAACCCCTACCGTATGGTGACCATATGTACATCTCCTAGTGTACATAAGCCCTCTAGTATCCTTTGTCAGTTCACATACATATATATCTCTTTATCATACTTTGCTTTCATCATATTATGAACATCGTTAAATATTTTTATCTAATAGGTAACTAACATATGCATACTAATGTGGGTGTTGAGTCCAATCAAAATTAGAAAATTTATAATCGAGCTACCTTACTACTTGTAGTATAAGATAACACCAGGTCAAGCCCTTAGATCATTCTAATGATAGCAATCAGATTAGGAGATAAAAATGAAGAGGGGCTTGGCAGTAATGATTCTAATAACAAACAACAATGTAGAAATGTAAACAAGAGTAAGCAACCAACTAGCCCAAGGGAATCAACTAAACTTGAGTTTAATGCATCCTTGATCACTAAATATTCATCCACTTGTTAATTATATTTCTTGGCCTTAAATCATAACAAGAAGCGTTGAAATGATTAATGACTCCTCTATTAGATAAGCAGTTAGCATTTGGTTGATTAAGGTTAAAAAGATTAAGCATCCAATTAAGCCTAAATCATCCTAAGAAACCAGAACTTAGCCAAGTAAATAATCCATCAAAAGTTCAATGCATTGTTTAGTTTCTACCATCCTCTTCCTATAAGTGATTATTAAGCAATAATCATATAATCATCTAAATCAAATGAAGTCATTCAATTTAGAATTCATAGCAAAATAGAGAGGAAAGGAGAAGAAATGACAAACAATTGAATGCAAGGTGAAAGCAAGATCTCA
>JANHAO010018771.1:0-5000 GCA_026873985.1 Saraca asoca
ACAAAATATAATAAAATGAATCATTTCATTATTTATGCATTAATCATTTTACAATTATATATGGAACTTCATGTGATTTTTGTATCAGTAAAATTATTGATTTTCATGATAAAGTTCTAAAATGAATTTGTTTTGTTATGAAAAAGTTTATAAAAATCTATAAAAGTCATTTATAAGTTTATAAAAGTCTATCAATGTTAATAAAAGCCTTTTAAAATAAAAGTATATGAAAATAATTAAAGTTTATAAAAATAAATGAAAGTTCATAAATTGTATAAAAGTCATTCACTTAAAAAAAGTTTATAAAGGTGTTCAAAACTCTAAATTAAATATATCCCCTTAGTTTTAACGCTCAAGTATTTAGCATAATGCTAAAATTTGACGGTTTTTTTTTTTTTTTAAAGTTATTGAACGCTAAAATCCTGAATTTTTTGAAGCTGATTTTTTTTTTAGCTTTAATTATAATTTTACGCCTCAAAATTACATATTTCCACGTTGTGAGTTTTGCATTATTTAAAAAGGATTTTTTTTTCATGGATTTAGAAGAAAATGCTTGGCGCAAAATCACGGGTAGAAACTTAGTTCTCACCGCAAGGCCCAGGGCCCAGAGACACTATATAAAGAAAGGCTTCGAACGTAACGCAAACAAGTGTGTTAACAAAGAACACACAGCAAGCAGATCAACATCAATCTCAGAAAATCATGGGTTTGAAGGTTTGCATCCTAAAACTCGGTGTTTTCTTGCGTTTCATTTCAAAGTTAATTCATCATTTCTTATAAAATTTGCTTCAATTTAGATCTGTTCTTCTTAGGAATTCTATCCGACAAACACAAAGTTTTGGATAATGAATTTCTCGAAAATAGCTTGTATTTTTTTTATTGGAATTATAGAACTGAAAAATCAAATCTTTAAACAATACTTTCTTTATTGAATATGTATATCTGTTGAATAAAGAGAAGTTTATACGTAAATTTTAATATCTCTGTGTATAGTTTAGATTTGATTTGTAATTCATGTCGAAATTAGGGGTACAATTGTTATTTTAGCTACAGTGATTTTAATATGTAGCTGGAATTCTTTGATCTGCCGCGTTCAGTGCAGGCTTTAAAAGTACTGAATAAAATTTTCCGTGGAATTGATTTTGTATTTTTTTTTTTTTTTGGTTTTCCATGGGACAAGCAAATACTTCTATAGGAGATTTTTAGTAAGCTTTTGAAGAAATGTGGTTGAAACCGTGTAATTTGCCCTTTGTGGTGCCACCATAAAGTCAGTCCATCACTATTAAATGCTGCATCTCAGGGAGGGATATTTAAATTTGTAGTAAATTCGGATTCTTATATTGACAATTTAGGTAGCTTCAGAATTATAAACATGTCAATGTTCTTTGAAATAGCTAATACATTGCTCAAAAGAAATTAGTATATGCTTATATTGATTATATATGCATTTATATATGAAAGCAACTTATTCTCTGTATGGATTCCAATCTTCTAATGTAATTCTTGCAACTTAACGCACATTGGAATATGATGATGCAGGAGGATTTTGAGAAATATGCAGAGAAAGCCAAGACTTTGCCAGAGAATACAACAAATGAGAGCAGGCTTATCCTTTATGGATTGTACAAGCAAGCCACTGTTGGTCCTGTCAACACCGGTAAGTCTCGGATTTAACAAATAAGATTCAACATCTTCAGTTCAAAGTTTTTAAACCCAAAATAAAGAGAAAGGTTCTTATTCTCCCCCCCCCCCCCCTTTTTTTTTTCTTTTATATCCACAGAAATCCGCATTTCATGTTCATGAATTTCTGTATTATTTGCAGCCCGTCCTGGAATGTTGAACATGAAGGACAGAGCCAAATGGGATGCATGGAAGGCTGTTGAAGGTAAGACTAGCTCATTCTCAACTTTCCCTTGTGGAAAGATGATACTTGCACACATAATTTACTCACACTTGGACATATAAAAGAGGTCAGATTAAATTTACTCAGATTGTACCGCACTGTCCAAGTATCAGGTTTATGTGATCATGTTGCACTACTCAAACTAGCTTGAACAATTTATGTTTTCCCTTGGTAGTTTGCCCTATTCTCAGAGACTATGAAATCTTTTTCTGGCAGGAAAATCCAAGGAGGAAGCAATGGGTGATTACATTACTAAGGTGAAGCAGCTTCTTGAAGAAGCAGGCATGGCTGCTTGATGACATTTTCACTTGTGTCTTGCCTCCTGATTCTGTTCGAGGATTTCAGAAGTGTTTGAAAATAAATGTTTGCAATGTTTAATCTGGTATTGTTATATCTGTCTATCTATCTGATTTATATTGTTATAAATTAGGTGTTTCTTCAAGTTCAGTAAGCTGTATTAGTGCTATCAAAAATAGTTGTAGATGCAGTGGCTTAGAAACTTGTAAAGAGTTTGAGATGGGGGTGTTTCATCCATTTTAATGAACTTTCCAGATAACATGAACCTGAATTCAATAACATTTGCATAATTTTCAGACGATATTTGTATATGACAATCAATTTTCTGCTCAAAATGTTTTCTTTACCCTGTGAATGTTGGTTGCAAGAATCAACTCATCCAAGTTTGATAGAAAAATGTCACAAGTGAGTCTAGTTGATGTAGATGGAGCTATTTACATAATTATATGCAGATGTAAGGTAGAAATTAGTTAAATGACATTACTTGTATGAACTATTTTCTTAAGAAAGCAGGTCATGAAGCAAGTTTGAGATGTGCAAGAGAAAATGAGACCTGCTGTATTGCTGTGATTTCAATGCCTCCTTCCCTTCCTAACCTTCAAATCATTAGCAATTTATCTGAAGTATAATTTTCATTGGCCAATAAAATAGAATAGTGTTCAAGATGAACACAGATTTAATTCTCACTGGCTGCAGTAACATGCAAACTGAACTTGGATATGGAAAATGAAAAATGCAAGCAGAAATGAAAAAAAAAAAAAAAAACTATTATGACCAATTTTTAATTTGTATGATAGAATAAGATTTAACTTTGATTTATTGTTCTCCATTCACGTGTTTTTATATTATCAAAAAATTAATAAAATACATTTACTGTTTATAATTTTTTTTCATTATTCTTAATTTTTAATAACGTGGTATATTCTTATTTACTGATAGGGTTTTACATCGTCTTAGATGAAATTTAAACTCAAGAATATCAATACATAATCATTAAAATGTCTCAAGCCCACAATAATTGTCTCTTTAAATTAAGTTCAACCCCTGCCTGACCTACTTTTCTGCCCCCAAATTTCCAGCCTGGCCTAAGTTCATAAGCTATTGATGAAGTGCACATGATGCGTCAACTTCCACGTTACAAATGAATCCTAACCACCTTTTATCATGTAGCATGTGTCCACCATCCACACACCACCAATTAAGAGCTAACTGTTGGAGTGGTCTCTTTCTGACCCCATATCACAAGAAATCCAAGTTAATTTTGCTGTCACTACTATTGGTACCATGCTTTTCTTATTATTGCAGAAAAAATATACAAAAATATATCTGTCTATATATATATATATATATATATATATATATATATGAACTGTAATTTTTTTGTTATAATTCATTGAGCAACGTTTAGTTTCTTGTTTTTCTCCCATTTCTCTCCATCTTAAATTAAATACTAATCTCCGATTTCTCCCATTGCCAAGAAGTTACAAGAATATGGTTCTCTGTTTTCCAAAATTATGCATAATTGATGGCTCAAAGTTTAATTTATGCATTTATGAGTATGTCATAGGTTAAATTAAAGGTTATAAAAATTATTTTTTTTTATCAAATCAAAAAGAATTTTTTTCTAATCTCTTTACTTATTTTGAAATATCTAAAAATAAGATTTTATTTTGTTTTCAAATAATTTTTTTAAAGATATTTGTATTTAAATTAAAAAAATTCATTACATTTAATTTATAATTATTATTTTAATTATATTTATACCTTCGTGAAACCGATCAAATCTTTTAAGGATTTTATTAAAATTTATTTTTTGTAATTCTGTGAAAGGTACAAATCAAGACTTCATCTTTTAGGCAGCGAAGGGGGAATCAGTCTCTTCTATTACAATTTTGTGTCTTCAAGAACTTCAAAATTTTTGTCAGAAGCATATCATTTTTTGTAGCTGAATTTTTTCTGACAATGTAATTTACATGGTTGACGATGCGAGCTACGTCAAAGCTTATGCCCATGAGTCTTGGTCTTTGAATTTTTTAGTGGAAGGAAGGGAGATGTAGAAGGAAGATGATTGCTTTTACTGGCTACAATAAGTTCAAATGAATCGATATTCCATGTGTCAAACATTAATTACGACAAAACATGCTTTATAATATATAACAAAAAAAGATTTGTACCGTAAAAGAAAAAAAATAAAATTAGAGGAATGAAAGTCTAAGCTAAAGCTCATACGGCCTAAAAATAAAAAGCAAAAATTAAATTTAGATCGAGTTTTGTAGCAGCATGTTTAGATAAACAAGAAATTATTTTCACATCAGTTAAGAGAAAATTATTTTCATAAACCCTTTTTTTAAGATATAAAAATTACTTTATTTTTATCCCTACAAGCTTTATGACAGAAGTTGAAAAACAAGACAGTGAGTCAACGTTTCAATATCAAACCATCCTACTTTGGACAACAACACTTTGCAGCAACCCTATACCATGACGCCGGCTGGATTCACTTGAACCGGCGAAGTCCGGCGGCACACCACGGGGGAGAATCGCGGGCCAAGGCGTAGCATCCGCACGGCAAATGGGGCAGCTCAAATGTGAATAGAGCCACATATCTATGCATGACACGTGGAAAGAGTGCATGCACTCCGGCAAGGTCTTCAATTCCTCGCCCTCCTCAAATTCTCCCAAGCAAACAGCACACGTTTCGTCGCGATCACTTGCTACGTCCATTCTCTTCTGGTATTTGTGCGCCGGAATCAGATGCGCGACCGAGCACTCCGTCGAGCTCGGCGTTCCGTCGACAAAA
>JANHAO010018771.1:7500-13464 GCA_026873985.1 Saraca asoca
TCTGAGGGAGCTAGCAAACATGATTAGAGCTCTAGCCCAGGCATAAACCCAGAGTAAGCCCAGAGCATAGAAAGACAAGTGGGAATCATTGCATCGGAACCCTAACAACCAGGGCCTCAGCATGAAGGGTCCGTTAGAGGAGAGTGCCAACGTGCTGGTTCCATTCATTCGTCTAACTCATGGTTAAGGTCAAAAGTCCACAGGGTTCGCAATGACGAAAGAGATGACCAGCAACACGAGAACTTGGGTCGAGAAGAAAGCTCCAACGAGACCAACCATGAGCATAGGTTAGACTATCATTCATATGGTCATGAGTATAGCCAAAGACACAGAACTTTAGGTTGCCATTCTCGCATTCATAGAGATGAAAGGAGCCGGCGGACCACCAGTCATCGATCCAAGGTTCAGGACCCCATCATCGAAGAGTTGCTCCAGAAGGTGAAACAGCTAGAAAAAAGACCTGCGGCCTAAAGCAACCAAGACCTTTACGAGGAAAGGACGCCATTCACTAAGGAGATCAAAACAGAATCCTTTCCTCGTAGGCTCAAGGTCTTGAACATCCTCGCTGTATAATGGGGACAGTGACTCATATAGCCATTTGGATGCATTCAACATCCAGATGGATCTCTAGACCTCCAGCTCATTGGTGAAGTGTCGAGTCTTTCCTGCTACACTTGGAGAGATATTGTGCGCTTGATCCAGGAGTCTCCCAGCTCATAGCATTCGAAGCTGGGAGGAATGCCAAGCAAGATTCCTTAACCAGTATAAGGCATTAAAGAGGTAACTCATCCTATCTTGCCACTTAGCGACAGTCTTCCAGTGGACAGACGAATTGCTTAAGGACTATATCACTCGATTCTGAAGCGAGGTTAGCAATGTGGAGAATCTATTGAATGAGAGTGTCCTCACAGCTATCTCAGCTGGACTTCGTAAGGATGGGAAGCTGTATGAGGATATATACAAGTCCTTGGTGAAGAGTTTGGGCGAATTCTATGAATGCGCTGCCAAAGAAATTTGATAGGAAGAAACCTTTGGCTTGAAGAAGCCTAATCGAAAAGAAGAGGCGAGTGGCTCCAACTAGGGTAAGAAGAGAGTTGGTAGTAAAAGTAGTAAGGAGAGCCAAAAGGATGACTCTGGAGGTTAGGCAGTGAAAAAGGCCAGAAATGGGCAGCCACAACCTTAAGGTCGCTATGACAATTATACTATCTTGTCAGATACCCCAGATAGAAGCTTTATGACCAAAAGGGATAATAAGGACTTCGGGAGACCCAAACCCATAAAAGCTCCCATCGAACAGAGACACCAAAGTAAATTTTGTGCCTATCATCATAAGGTTAGTCATAACACCTCAAACTGCTGAGCGCTGAAAGATGCCATTGAAGACCTCATTAAGAGAGGATGCCTGAGGGATTATGTGGTAAGACCCTCGGGATAGTGACCCCCACATCCTCAACAACTGGGGTAGCATTAGCAACAGCAAACCGCAGAACACGAGGAAATGCTTTTAGTGAGGATCATTTTCACTATCCATGATGGGCCACACCTTACTAGCACCTCGAATAGGTCACGTGATCGCTATATGCAGGCAGCAGATTGTGTCCTACTTATGAGTCATGTGAAATGTGAGAGACTAGCCAAGAAAGTTAAAGTAACCTTGGAAAGCATCACGTTCACAGAAGAAGACACACAAGGAGTCCATACCTCTTACAATGACACGATAGTCATCCATGCCAAGATTGCCAATATTGATGTGAGGAGAATAATGATTGATACTGGTAGCTCCATCAACATGATGTACAAAGGATGTTTCGACCAGTTGAGCGTGTACAAGCCAGTTGAATCCTTCCCTTGAACCCTTCTACAGCTTCACAGGAGACAGAATAGTACCGGTAAGTTAGATTAGACTACCGCTCACCTTAGGAGATTTAGACTGCCAAGTAACTATCTTGGTGGATTTTCTGATTCTAGACTGTCTTTCAGCCTGCAATGTGGTGCTGGGTCGACCCACTATGAATGACTTGGATGTAGTCGCATCTACTAGGATGTTTACTATCAAATTTCCAACCTTGAATGAAGTTGGATGCGTGCAGGGAGAGCAGTAAATTGCCCAGCATTACTACGAGGAGGCAGTCAAGCTTGAGACACAAGGAAAGAAGGTACACGTGATTTCAAGAGGAGAGCACCAAGCTATAAGCACCAAGGGGATTAGCTATGACCTCGACCCTCGTGAGGTAGACATCGAATAAGCTACTGGTCCTATTGAAGAGCTTAAGGAAGTGAAGGTCAGTGAAACAGATACAAAAAGATGCCTTATGTTAGGGAAGAGCTTGCCACCTAATACAAAAGTGCAGTTAGCCGAATTTCTCAAGGCCAATCTGGATGTTTTTGCTTGAAACCATAAAGATATGGTGAGCATTGACCCCGAGGTTATATCGCATAGACTCAACATTGACCCTCAGTACAAGCCAATCTACCAGAAGAGAAGGCCAATGACTACCGAGTACTATGCCGCATTGAAAGAAAAGGTGGACAAGATGTTGGCAAACAAGTTTATTCGAGAAGCCCACTACCCACTTGGGTTACTAACTCCGTTCTTGTGAAAAAGAAAAATGGGAAATGGAGGACATGCATAGACTTCATCGACCTAAACAAGGCCTACCCAAAAGACAATTTTCCTTTGCCAATGATTGACTAGCTTATAGATGCAACAGTGGGATACGAACTCCTCAGTTTCATGGATGCCTACTTGGGATATAACTAGATCTCGATGGCCGCACAAGATGAAGAACACACCTCGTTTATCACCGATCGCGGGTTATATTGCTACAAGGTAATGCCCTTTGGGCTAAAAAATGCAGGAGCGAGTTACCAACAATTGGTGAATATGATGTTTAGAGACTTAATCGTCAAAACGATGGAGGTGTATGTAGATGATATATTGGTGAAGTCCAAGCAGGTTGCCAACCATGTTTGTAATTTGGATGAAATGTTCCAGATCCTGAGAAGACATCAAATGAAGTTGAACCTACTCAAGTGTGTATTCGAAGTCGCCTCAAGAAAGTTCCTCGGCTTCATAATGAATAGTAGGGGGATCAAGGTAAATCTAGAGAAGATTAAAGCTCTCCTCGACATGCGATCCCCAGCTGGGGCCAAGGACATTCAAAGCTTGAACGGCCAAGTCATGATGCTTAGCAGATTTATCTCCAAGGCAATAGATAAGTGCGTCCCCTTCTTCGATATCCTAAAGAAGGCAAAGAAGTTCAAATGGATGCAAGAATGTGAGGTTGCCTTCCAAGAGCTCAAACAGTATCTTGAACGAGCTCCCCTCTTATCCAAACTAAAAGAGGGCGAGAAGTTGATCATATACTTAGGTGTGTCCTAACATGCCCTCAACACAACCTTAATGCGAGAAGAGGGAGGAGCTCAGCTCCTTATTTATTATGTAAGCAAGTGATTGTTGGATGCCAAGATGAGGTACTCGTTGATGGAAAAACTTACCTACTGCCTAGTCATTGTGTCAAGGGAGCTGCGACCCTACTTTCAAGCCCATAGTATAAAGGTTCTCACCTAGTTTCCACTTAGACAAGTCTTGCAAAAGACAAATACTTCAGGTCAGTTGCTCAAATTGGCAATTGAGCTCACCTAGTTTGACATTAAGTATAAGCCCAAACTGGTGGTCAAGGGGTAGGCTCTAGCTAACTTCATCACAAAATTCATAGGGCCTATGCGAGAAAAGGTGGAAGCTTTAGAAGCCCCGTGGTGGGAGCTATATGTGTAAGTGTTATCAAGTAATCAAAAGGCCATAGTAGGAGTATTCCTTATTAGCCTAGAGGGACATAAGATCCTCTGCGCCCTGAGGTTCGATTTATAGGCTACCAACAATGAGGCTAAGTATGAAGTATTGTTAGCTGGGCTGCAGTTAGCCAAGGAAGCATGAGCTGAAAGATTAAGGATCTTCAGTGATTCATAGCTCATAGTCTACCACTAAGGGGTGAATACCAAATTTGAGGGTCAAAGATGACCAGATATCTCCGAAAAGTCCAAGAATCATTGAATTCTTTCTGGCAATACGAAGTCAACTAGGTACCGCGAGCCTAAAACACACACACTTATGCCTTGGCTCACCTGGCTACAACAGAAGATGCTAACTTCTTGGGGGTGCTCCCAGTTGAAACCCTTTCATCCCCAAGCATTAAGTAAAATGATGTTGTAATGACAATTGCCAAGATCTTAGATGAACCCAATCCTGGATTACTTACAAGATGGAAAACTTCTGGAGGATAAGCTCGAGGCATGACGACTACAAGCTCGAGCAGCCAGATGTTGCATCTACGATGACATATTGCATAAAAGAGGGTTCTCGACCCTATTTTTGAGATGCATTGATGGCAGTGACTATGATACTATCTTGGAGGAAATCCACACGGGACATTGTGGAAACCATGCCAAGGGGCTATCCCTAGCTCAAAAAGCTCTCCGACAAGGGTTCTACTAGCCTATTATGAAATAGGACACTATTGACCTTGTCAGAAGATGTGATAAATGTCAAAGGTTTACGAAGGTCCCACGAGCTCTGCTACCCTACCTGTGACAAATGGTCAGTCCATGGCCCTTCGCAGGACCTAATTGGACCTCTACCTATAGCTCGTGGCATTTACAAACACGCAATAGTGGATGTGGATTATTTTACTAAATGGGCAAAGGCAAAAGAGCTCGTTGAGACCTCCTCTGTAAAGATCAAAAGATTTGTGTGGAACAACATTATTCACAGATTTGGAGTCCCTCAGTAGATTGTGACCAATAATGAGACCCAATTCAATAGCGAGTAGTTTATCCAATTCTGCAACGACCTAAAGATCACGAAAAATTTCTTAGCTGTGGATCATCTGCAGGCTAACAGGCAAGTCAAAGTCGTTAACAAGATTATCAAACGAATCTTGAAGGCTAAGTTGGAGGCCAAAAAGGGGGTGTGGGTGGATGAACTACCAAAGGTATTGTGGGCTTGTAGAACCATAGTGTGCAATGCCATAGGAGAAACCCCCTTCTCAATGGTATACGTATGCGAAGCCATGATTCCCTTAGAACTTGAAGTGGTATCTCAGCCAAGAGTCACTTTCAATCTAGAAGATAAT
This sequence comes from Saraca asoca, assembly GCA_026873985.1. NCBI lineage: Eukaryota > Viridiplantae > Streptophyta > Magnoliopsida > Fabales > Fabaceae > Saraca > Saraca asoca. The sequence goes on from JANHAO010018771.1 coordinate 12,633, forward strand.
AATTAACTGCTTATCGCGAATCTGGATCTTACAGAAGAAATGAGGGAGAAAGCCTGCCTCAGAATCGCAACCTACCAATAGCATGTAGCGAGGTACTACAATCGAAGAGTACAAGCTCAAAGTTATAAGCTTGGCGATCTTGTTTTGCATCTTGTCCATCGGGAGCACAAAAAGCTAGCGAAAGGACCTTGGGGTTGAATTGGAAAGGCCTGTACCTTATTAAAAGAGTTATCGGCAATGGGGCTTATCACTTAGCGGATATGGAAGGGACGAAATTTCCCTAAGCTTGGAATGCTGAACATCTTCGCTGTTATTCTCAATAAGCCCCTCATTGTTTGAAAAAATTAGTAAGCACAAGTATTCATGTAATTCTTTGAATTTTTATAGAATAAAAGCTTCAATAAAGTTCTACGTGAGAAGTAATATATTATGCAAAAAGATATGTTAAAGTGGTCTATTAGACTTTCCATTCTCACACCAAAACTTATCATCTTGCATACTCAAGTATAAAAATTGAAGAAAAGCAAGTAAAAGTTCGTTCAATCCTTAACGGGATAAGTTCATACAAAGTTTAAGTGTTACATTCCAAAATCCAAAAAATGGAAGCAAAGTTACAAATCTCTCAGCCTAAGGAGCATCAGGAGTTGGACCCTCTTGAGGTTAGGGACCAGGGAGGGGAACATTGGGAATGTTGATAACACAAGATTTGACACATTTATTTGCCCTCATACTTAGCATTTTAAGAGGTAAAATGTCATGTTTCCAGCTGAGTTAAGATGCATTTGGGATTTGGTGTCAATTGGTTCATTAGAACAAATTTCTGCATTTTCGG
>JANHAO010018772.1:0-13485 GCA_026873985.1 Saraca asoca
TTATGTTTTGCCCAGGAGTGCAAAAGCTAAGTGTGGGGGAATGTGATAACACAATATTTCATGCATTTATTTGTCCTCATACTTAACATTTTAAGGTCCAAAATTGCTTGTTTCCAATTGTGTCCCCTACACTTAGCTTTTGTACTCCCGGGCAAAATACAAAACAAAACACTAAACAAAAACACAAGGGGACAACAAGAAGAAGATTCAAAAGCTACAATTTTTCAGCACCCCCCCCCCCAATTCATGCTATGACACTGACAAATAGATCACTAGTCCTTATAGAGATTATCTGACTCCCTAATACCACTAACATAGGTGATTCAGCACTACTTTTGCTAGTCCTAACAACCATCAATAATCAACCAATAAAAATAAATATAGTTAAGAGATTTAAAAATAGATTGGAAATGTAAAAAATAAAGTTCATAATTAAGAATACATACCCTATCCCATACAACATAATGGCCTCCCTGGGACCAAGTATGGGTACCCCAAGGAGTGGAAACTATCTAGAGGCAGATGTCGCTCTTTAAGATGGAGGCGTCAACTATGAAGGTGTACCAGCTATCTTTGGGACAAGTCCGACTACTACTGTGACTACGTCTACATTGACGCCTGTGTAGGTGGCTCTATCTGGTTAGATGTAGGTCATGGTGTAGGCATGAAAGTGTAACTAGAAGGAACAATAGCTAGGGGAGCTTTAGTTGGTAATCGTAAGCAAATTGCTATGAGGGAAATCATAGAGGGAACCTCGTCTCTATGACCATTGTCTTCTACCTCCTCTTCCAAAACATCTACAGACTATTATCTATAAATATTTAACATGACATAATTAGAAAATAATCATATAAATTGAAATATAAATAAAGTAATTTAGCATTCATACAAAAAATTAACAAATTAACATGTCACACATTGAATTGTAATATCATCCGTCGGATTCCTCTTTTGCATCTTCTTCATCATCATCTTTATCCTCTTCTTCTTTTTCATTAACATTACCCTCTTGTTTTACATCTATTAGCCTATCCACCTCTTTGTATCCAACATCATCATCATGCAAGCTAACAATTGAATCATCTATTGGAATCAACTAAAGTGCATATGGTATATGATCATCCTATTAAGCATGTTTTACTATGTGTTTATCCTTAGCCATTCCATGAGGCTTAATGTTTATAACAACTAACCAACCTTATTTATCTCTCTGCGTTAATGGGTATGGTGCATAATACACTTATGTTGCTTGTTGTGCAATGATGAAGGGGTCATACTTGGCATATTGTCTTGTATGTTTGATTTCAACTATGTCATATTGGGGTTGCACTCTCATACCACGACCTAACATGGGATCAAACCACTCATAGTAGAAAAGTACCACCCTTTTGATTGGCAATCTTAGATACTTAAGTTGTACAATCTATTTAAGAATGTTATAGAAGTTATCTTCCCCTATTATGACATTCCTTATGCCCTTCACACATACTCCACTATAATTGTTTTTTTCCCATGACTTCATTGGTCTGTGGAATTGTACCCATCGACAAAATACATTGGAAATGTTTTGACTATCCTTAGAGGACTCCAAGCTAAATCCAATAGATATTGATTGACCACACCATTGAAGGGATTATGTATCAAAATCATCATATATCTATAAACAATGTCACATAAGAAAAGTAATTATTAATTATACTTAACAAAAAAGTGAAACTAGGACGTAATTAATCATTGCTTCAATGTCTTCATCTTACATCACTAAATACATAGCCTTCAATGAATGAACAAACATACTATATGGAATAAAAATCTAGGAAATTAGTATTCTAAAATTGATGAAATCGAAGTCGAAGATATGGAATGATTTATCAAGATAGCTAAACAAATACTTACTCTTTAAATGGCTTTGTTTCTTCAAAATTTAAAAACATGTGTATTGTAACTGGTTTTAATTCTTTGCCATCCAAATACTACTCTTGGCAAACCCCAGCAAAGTGCCTTGGAAGATTAAAGATAGAAAGAATAGGCTCCAAGGTTGTATCGCCACCCTAGGCACCATTCCTACCAACTCATGTGCTTTAGCATTACACATTAGAGCCAAAATAGTATTGACAAAACTGAGCTATCTCTCAGCAAATAAGCTTTGCATATACTTCCTTTGGGTCTAGCTCTGTTGCCTACTTTCTTCTTCAACCTATTACAAAATCTCTCAAATGGATACATCTATCTATATTCCATAAGGCTGCCTACCCTTGCTTCAAATGGCAAATAAATGGGCAAATACTCCATTGAGTCAAAAAAACTTGGTAGGAAGATCTGTTCAAGCTTGCATTTTATTAAAGGGAATATTTTGTTCCATTTGAAGCAATTCCTCTTCTCACATAATCTTTGAGAACAATTCCCTAAAGAACTAACTTAACTTAGTTAAAACCCTCCGTATAGGATCTGGGAGCCTAGAAAAGGCAATAGAAAGCAATCTTTCCATGAAAATATAACAATCATGGATTTTCATACCAAGTATCTTACCATTGCCTACATCAACACACCTATCCAATTTGGAGGCATAATCATCAAGTAGCCTCAACTCCTTAACTCACTTACAGACTACCCTTTTCTTATCCAAGCTCAAGGTGTAGGAAGCTTTAGGTTTATATATTTTTCCATTTGCAACCTCTTTAAGTTCCAACTCCTTTCTTTTACAATCTTCTGGCAAGTCCAACCTCACCTTAATATTGTCTTTAGTTTTCCCTTTAACATCCATAACTATATAGAACACATTATTAAAGACGTTCTTCTTTATATGCATGACATTGAGATTGTGTTAGACTAAGTTAGATTACTAGTATGGCAAGTCCCAGAATATGCTTTTTTAGTCCAATTGTGATCCACCCTATATCCTAGCATCCTGATTGGCCAAGGTTCTATGACTTTTGCAATGGAACAAACCCGATCAAAAACTTGTTCACCAATTAATCTTGGAGGTGGTTCAAATTTCTCCATTCTATTTTTAATGAAATTGTTCTTGTTTCTCATGTAAGGATGATCGTATGATAGAAATTGTCGATGATAATCAAACCATGACTATTTCCTCCCATGCTTTAAGCTGAATGCTTTTGTAGATTCTATACATATCAAGCAACTAATTTTCCAACCGTTTGGCAACCAGATAACATTTCATATGTAGGAAAGTCATTGATGGTCAACATCAATGTAACCTTCATTTGAAAGTTTTGTTTTATTGAAATACCATATGTTAGAACACCATCACTCTACAAAGTGAGTAACTCATCTATCAATAGTTGCATCAACACATCAATTTATTCTTTGGATTTTTTGGACTTGGGATGATCAAGGTCAAGAACATATATGAAGTAGTCATACACATATCTGAAGGCATTATTACTAGCCAATATGAATATAGTGTAGCATTATGACTAAATGGAGTGAATCCATCATAACACAACTCGTCTTACATTTCAAGCATTGGCTGCAAACTCTAGGTGCTTTTGGTCAAATTGTTTCCAAGCATCTCCATCCAAAGGATGACATAGAACATTTGTCTCCTTTTGATTCTCATGATGTCATCTCATATGAGGAGCTAACTTTATTGAAGCATACAACCTTTGTAACCTGGGGATTAAGGACAAATAATACATTCTTTTGAATGAAACTTCTTTGCTATTTCAGCCTGTCCTCCATTCCTTATATTGAGGTGAACCATAAATTCCATGTTCTCTATCAAATCTAGCCTCCTTGTACAACAACATACACCCATTCATACAATAATCTATTTTCTAATCCCTAATCTTAATTTCTTCACTAGCTTTCTCGTTTCATAGAAGTTAGGATGAATAATATTATTAGGCGGGTGTGTCTCAGTTATAAGTTGCATAATCTAATAAAAAAAATTCTATTGTTTAACATCCTTAAAAAAAATATTCTATTGTTTAACATCCTTACTACTAATGACAACTCAGAATAGTCAGTATAGCATGTCCATAATAGCCAATGTACAACTTCTAACATTTCATAAAAGTTTTGGGCATCCCTATTTGGAGGCTCTTCTGCATTGCATTGAAAGTGAGTTGTAACATCTGACCAATTGGTATCCAACACTATGTTCTCATACCTATTACGTGCATCGTGTGAATCTTGTATCACACCATTAGAAGATTTTCCATTTTCTATAGGTCTATCTTCATCATAATCATTAGTTCATCAATAATCATATTTAAATTCAAATCTATACAAATCAATCTTATCTTCATTAAGAGCTAAAAATTTTCTACATTTATGTTTGGAGCATGGACACCATATTCAACTATCACATAAATAAATTGGTTAAATTTTTGCAAGATCGATAATTTCTTCCACCCCATTAAGAAATTCTGTCTTATATCCACTACATCTTGGAAGAAGTCTATCACATGCCCATCTATAGTGTCCTAGAATTTTCATATTTTATTTATCAAAGTTAATTCAAATAAGAGCAAATCACTACATATTTACGAAAATACATAGGAGAAAATATTTATGGAATTTTCATATCCCATAAGTAGTTTCATTATTATATTTTCTCCTACTTAGTAAAAAATAAATGATAACCAAATCTATTTAGAGAATTAATAATTAATATCTACAAGACAATTAATAATTTAAAAAATTAACAAAATCAAGATATATATATATTTTCTAAAATAAAAATATGTTCTAACTAAAAATGTATGTAATTCCTAAAGTAATTCAATAATACTATTAAATATGTCATCTAGCTACTTAATCATATAGAATCTAACTCAAAATGTATATAATTCCTATATATAATTCACCAGTTATAATTAATTAATCCTAATTCAAATATATAAGAAAACAAAACTAATAATTAAAAATTGACTCCAATAGCATGAAAAATTATGAATAAGTAATCAATTAATAGTTAAAAATATATACTAACCTCAATGTTCAAGCAAGAAAAGTGACAAAAAAAACTGGTCCAAACACTAAAGTCCAAAACTACAAAAAGCAAAATAAGATAAACCAATTAACCTATAAAACATGTAATAATTAAACAAAAATAATCTGTACAGATGTCCGTTAGAATAATTTAATCGGTTTAAATTTGTAAAAAATTTATCTTAAAAGCACAAGAATCTAGCTAGGAAAGCAATAAAGAGCATTGATGCGACACCGAAAGCAAAAGGAAAACACAAATGAGTAGCAGATTATGCACTTAATAGTTTAGAAGTTTTTCAAATTTTCAATGGATTTTTCATCAAAAATCTGTCATACATTAAAATCCATAAGAAATAGTAAGTAAATTTTTTAAAATTCATACCGATTTTCTAACATATTTTAATATACAATGGATTTTTTTATATATTTTTGACAAAATATTGTCGTCAGTAACCAATGGCCTTTTATTATTAGTCAATTTTCTAATGGATTGTTGATGGAAAAATTCATTGAAAATCACATTATTTTTTGTAGTGGTATTGACAAGCAAACTTAGACTTCCAACAATGGACATTTTTATAGTCATCACATATGATTAGTGCTTCTAAACCTGTGATAGAATAAGTCAATAGCATGATAAAATATGATGAAAACTTTTAAGTCACTCGTCACCTAAAAACTTCAAAGTTATAGCAACCTAAGAGGTCCATTGACACTAGGTAGAAGCCAATCTAGATAGTACTATTATGACCCAAATCTTTATTGAATAATCTTCATAATATTAGTATGAATTATTCATGTGTCTTTTACTAAATTCTCTTACTTTTCAAATATTAAAGGGATTATTTGATTTACTTTGCAATAAAATGAAAATGTTATTTTTGAGTCCTATTAAGTGGACTTCAAAAGTAAGTGACAGTGCTTCTAGAGTGCTTCTTTATTTTTATTTTTTTAAGATTTATTCAATAAGATGTAAATAAATTAGAGATTTATTAAAAAAATGTTTTGAAAAGTAAATTATTCCTTGTTGATGGATGTTTATATGTTCTATCTTAAATACTAAATAAACGATGATAAAATTTGTAACTTGAGTTTTACGAAGTATACTCCAGTTTTAAGAATTTAGAAGGAAATGATATATGTTCATTGTATATTATTGAGTTAAATTTAGATTTAATTTAAAACATGTTCAAATTATTTTTACTTATTAAAGTTTTTGTAAATATTTGATGCATTATCAAATTTGACTACTTCAAATAAAACAAAATTGGTTTTGGAGTAACCTAAGTCATCACTTAGTGTTTTATATACACAAATAAATTAGAATATACTATAAAAAGGGCTAGGGAGTTTATTTCTTTATTTTCCTTCTCTTTCCCCGAAAGCCCCTAATTGCTCTTCTTCTTCTTTGTCTTGCAAGTGCACCAGTAGACTAAAGGCCACAATTACAACTTCACGAGGACTCCCAACACTTCCCATCATCTCCCAACTAGTCTCCTGCAACTGAGCCATGGTGAAGCATGGTAAGTAGCTTGTTGAGGCCGAATCTTCCTCTACTAGAGGAGAATCAGCTATTGCCCTATTTCTACAATAGATTGGTTTAGCCATTCTACATCATCGGAGCTTCTTGCTCCTTTCCTAGAGGTGGGTAAGTGTATTTGTATCTTCACTTTTAGTTTTCTTCATAGTTTTCTTGATGAATCAAGAGGACACTTTCTAAACCCTAGCCTTCATTTTACTGAGCATAGGAAATTCTTGGAGTTGTTTTCAGTTCTTAGTGAAATTGAAGGAAGATGTAGGTAAAATCCACCCAACTAGAGAAATCCCAGAAAGAATTGAAGTGGTGTGGTTGGATTCTCCTACTTGAAAGGGTTTATTCCTTTCAAAGAATTGTCTAAGGTGAGTAAACCATTCACTCTCCTTGCTCAAGTAAGATGCTTAATTTCCTTATGGTTAGATGTAGGATAAATTTACATTAGTTTATGATTTGGCTTAGTTGAAATTATGTGATGGATATATTGGAATTGTACCATATATGTGTTTGTAAAAATGTGAATTAGTTGGAACATGTTATAGCAAAAATGAGATTGTTGCATATGGAAGTTGTTATATGTGAATTAGCTAAGTGTCCAAATTGAGTAAAATTAAGATATGCTTGAATCATAATACTTCATGGTTGATATAATTGAAATTGTTGAGTAGTATATGTGAAAGTTGTGTCATATGAGTAGGTCATCTACTTATTTGAAATGTGTCAATAGGGAACTATTGACTATTGGAAATGTGCAAATTATGGACTCATATAGCTATTGGAAATATATATGAAGTGTTATAATTGTTGAAGAGAATGAAGATAAGAGTTTGCCCTTGTAGCAATGTGTGTTTGTATTATGAGACTGCATGAAACTAAACATGTGATCATGATTGTGGGCATGATCATGAGCCTAGAATCTTAAATTCAAGTAGAATCATGAGATTCATAGTTGAAGGTTTTGATTCAACTCAAGAAAATTTAGTTAAAAGTACAAGTCTACTTGCCCGAAGTTGTAAACCTTCAGATAGTCCAAAACTGCACATGATCCATTTCATGAGTAGAATTAGAAATAAGGTTATGAAGGGTCAATTCGAATGACATGAATGATGTCCTATTCCTATGAGCATGATCACAAAAGTAATGTAAAAAAGGGCAATTCAAATCATGAGCCCTAGAAATGAAAAATGTGATGAAATGTTATAAGCTAATGAGTTATTGCCTATTAAGTTGTGTGGATTGTATGATTGGGTTTATGAACTCAATTGTTTATTAGTTTACTTGAGCTATGAGGTTTTCTTTGATGTGTTATTGTAAATGGTACATGTTAAGTTAGTGATAGTATAATAGGATGACTAAGTAGTAGAATGTTATTATTGTTTTAATTGATTTGTAAATTGGAAAAAGATTGAACAACTAAATGATTGATTAGTATAATATTATCATTATATTGAATGTGTTGTGAATTGAGTGCTTGTATTTGTGAATCATTTGTTTTGGGTCATTCGAAGTTTCTTCAAGAAACCTACAAATGCAAATTGAAATCATCTATGGCCATTAACCTGATAGAAAGATAAGGGGAGTTTAATATATTGGAGAGATAAGATGACATGAAGAGGAATGAAAAAGAAAAAGAAATTGAATTGGTCAGTGTTAATGGTGGATTTCAATTCTGCCTAATCCAGCTAATGAAAGGGGGTTCTTTTGAGACCCAAGTAGTTATCCAGTTGTCAAGGTGATGAAAAGGTACGGGTGGCTAGAGGAAGAAGGAGATGGGTAAAAGACTCAGAGATTTAACATGGTTTGGCCAAAGCCAGCTGGAACTAGCCCCTACATCCACGGTAGCATTTTATATATCTGAAGATAGTTTTACAGAGTTTTTATATAGTATCTCATTTCTTTCCTTTTTACCAAGGGCTTCTTTCCCTTATTTATAGAGGGAAGAAGGTTACAAGTGTAATTACATAATTTACATTTCTGTTACATCAGACAATAAATGTACAAGACAATCTAAAGTACAACAAGTTGGCTTTTGCAGACTGCTGGTTGACTGCGAGAAATGCTTTCTATGGGTGGGACCAGTGGGCTGCATTCCACAAAATGGCAGTGCAATTTGTCCATTGGATGTATGCTCAACCTCAACAGGCTTTTAGCTTGACGAGACACCATGGGCTACTTCTGTTTCATGAGGTTGACCTTGAATAGGTCACAAGCTAGAGCTATCGACAAGCTCAAGCTTGTTATTAGTGAGCTGGGGTTTCTATTGAGCGAGCTGGTTACATAGCAACCTCAGTGTTACACGAGCTGGGCTTCATTCTTGATTTCTACTAGACTTTTGCTAGCCCATCTCATGATACTTGATTTTACCCATAATAGTAAGTTACTTGAAGAATACCATCTTGGATCCATATTGTTATTGTTTTACATGGCATATTGTACATCAATGTGAATTGATTTGAGTCTAAACAATGTTTATTTTCATTTGGTCATTAAATGGTATTTAATTGAATGAGCTTACTCATGTGATGATCGTGTTACATAGTATGTAAAATAAATGGGGATAAATAAAGGGAAGTTTTGAGAAGGCTATTAATGTGTAAAATTTTCCTCTCTGCCTAATATAGCAAAATGATGTAGTTATGCTAATTATTATTTTGTGTTTCTTTGTCCAAATGCAGAGAGTGATCATAACTCCCTTGTTTCTCCCATCTCACAACTAAGTCCAACTCATGCCCTAGCAGAGCTACCCAGCTGATCCCCACAAACTTCTGCTTCACTCCTCCTTGTAGTCAAAACAAAGGATGATGTTGCAAAGGATGTTGAAGGTTGGCCTCTGAGGCAAAGTCTATAGCATCACTTTCTTACTTTGTTGTCCATTAATCCCCTATTTTAGATAACAGATTGATAGACCCTATAGGTAAGGAGCTTCTCCCTTATTCTTGGTTAGGAAATCTATATGAATATGTTGCTTTTGTTTCAAGTGAGCACAATAGGGGTGAATATTTGATCTTTTCTTCCCTTTTTGCAATAACCTACTATGATGTAAAGGAGTTTTGTGTCTATTCCCTACTAAGTTACAAGTTATGGACAACCCAAGGATCCAACAATTAAGCTAGTAGACTTGGCCACAATATAGAATTCTCTGTGGTGAATGGGTGCGCTATCTGCACTTGCTAAATTGCTAGGATTGATAGATGAGAAAATTAGTCTAGAATTTATTAGTAATTTAATATATAGATTGCTAGTGTGTTTTCCTTGTAGAATGGTATAATTAACGGTTAAGGGTTAGACAAAGTAGAATTTAGCCTTGATTTTTAGGTTAAGAGGGACTAAAAATGAAGGAATAACTAAGCTAGTTATCCTAGATGTACTAGTTTGTTGGAATTGAATTTAAGGCTGGGTTTTCCCTTAACATGGGACTGCTAGCTAAACTTGGCATCATTAATATGATCATTAAGGAATAAAAATTTACCTAGGCATAGGGACATAAGTTAATTAATTGGTTCTATTGACTCGCATTATAAACCTTGTGGGAGTATATGTGTGTGTGTGTGTGTGTGTGACTGATTTCAGTGTGGACTCCCTATAGACATGTTCTTCAAGTAGCCTACAACTTCTGGAAAAAAAATTCAAAAGAATATAGAATGGCCATTGATAAGTTAGAGAGATATGGGGAAAATGAAATGATGGAGGGATAAGGAGGTGAAGAGGATATTGCCTAACATGTTATTTTAAAAAAGAGGTAAGCTGCTTGGAGAATGTCGAGTTGGTGTTACATATTTGTTTTGTGATTTTGTTTCTTTATCTATTTCTGTAGAAGCTATGATTTTGGTAAGAAAATAATTGGATCTTTTTAGTAGCTATTTCTTAAGGCATGCTAGGGACGATCTGAGAGTAGCAAATATTTTGGTCATGCAAACAAATTGGTCATTGAGCAAGAAAATGGGCAACTTGCCTCTTTTATCGAGCATCAAAATTTATAGAGTAATTTTTTGCCTAAGTGATGATAATGTTGTTATGTAAGATTTAAAGAAGTAATGCAGTATGTTTTATTTTAGTTAGAAATCGTTATCAGGTACTTCTTTTTTCAAGAATGATGGTGATGTATATAATTGTTGATTTCTTCTTTTTCGTTTACCTTAAGTAAAATTGTAGTAATGATTCATAATCTGAAATTAATATGAATGGTTTGAAGTTTGAAGTGCTATTGGTATGTATATATAGGTTTTGATAAGTTAACTACTAAAATATAGTGAGACCATAGCCCCTATCACTGAGTTTTAAAAGAAAACTCACTTTTTTCTATTATTGTTTTAAATCCTCAAGTTGCCCCCACCTTACTGGTACAGCCACCTTTTGGGTCTACACCGACAATAGGGACTAAATGCACTTGATAAGCAATGTAATTGTATTGTCTTGTCATACATAGAAGGTGTTTTGTATTGCTAGTGTGAAATTGGTTGTAGCTAGATGTTAAACAAGAGAATTTTGAAGGGTATGTAACCCTAGAAATATCTAGCACATAGGGGAAATGCTATCGGATTTTTTCTAGATAAAGTGAAACTTTGAACTAAAAAAATATTTATATAGTAGTTAAAATATTTTGCACTAGTAGTCTTTGATTATTTTTATTTTTTCCTCTTTTTATTATATGCTTAAATATCTTATTCTATAATGAAGAATGGTTAGTTGAATTGGAGTGTTTGACTAGATTTTAGTTGTGAAGGCTAGTAGGCTTGCACTTAAGGCAATTTTACCCCAAATTAGGGTTATCACAACTCGAGCTAATGTCCCTTGTGTTTCTTAGCTATGGACCAGTTACATGATTGGTATCTATTTAGATTCACATAAGTTTTTGTGATGATGGAACCTACGTGGTGCTATGAAATGATGAATGACGAATTATGAATTGGAATTGTTTGGCACATGAATAATATAATTATGGTGTCACTAACTAAAAGGTGATTGAGGTGGATTATGCCACCCTTTATTGATCTAAAGGGTAATTGAAATTTGCCTATTACATTGTTCCTTGTTTTTAAACCTTAAATATTTAGAGCTATTAGTAAGCTTTGTCATAGTTTCAAATAATAGAATATTGCTAGTAGTTAACTTCTATGTGAAATGAATTATAGGATGTCCCTATTCATGGAAGAATAATCGAAGTCATGCTTGTTAAGTGATTGAATTTTTAAAAGTGATGAATTCCTCATATGACTAGTACTTACCTTGAGTTGAAATTGATGTTGACTAGGTTATACCAAAATGATAGTTTCTTTATACTACTGTATCGAATCACTAATTAGTATATTTGTCTAAACTAGTAGGTTAGTCATGAATGAAAGGTTGTGGATAGATTATGCATTAGAAGATTCCCAATGAAACCTTTAGGTAGTAGCCTTAAAAACTTCAAGATTGGCATCTGAAAGGTGCATTATAAGAAATGTGAATGTGAACTAGTATACATGATCAAAGTAAAAATGAGTAAAAGTGACAATATAAAAACCTAGAGATAGAAATTTGTAATTAAGAAAAAGACTTAATTATTGGCAAAGTCTAGCTTATGTGAATAGTCTTATTATTAAAATAACCTTTGGAAGCAATTGGTATAGCTTGCCGAAAAATAACTATATGTGCATCTTATAAGTAAATAACTCGCTCTGTTAAGTGTTTATTTGTCACATAGAATTATGAGTTGAGATTCTTTTGGTACTTGTATCTGGTTTAGAGAAGTTATCACAGTAAAGAATCATGATTAGTTTTTCCCTCCGTGTTATTTGAAGAGTTAAGCAAAGAATGGAACATTTGATAGAATGGTAAATGAGAGGACAATTGGGAAGGTTTTTAAGAATATAAACATTGTGTTAAGTCCATTGTTTGAAAATGTTAAACTACATAGATAAGTCATTTAACTGTATGTTTATTTTAGTTAAAATATGTATTACTATGTTATATTAAGGTTGTATATTGTAAATTGTAATATAAGTGTAATTGTATATTAGTAATAAATAGTATATAGAGTAAGTGACTAGGTTTCATTGAAACTCACTATGTTTTCCTTGCAAAAATGTTTTAGGTTGTAGATCTATTCATTGATTTAAAGACCACTTGAGCTAAGAAGTATGACACAATGCTTGGAGGAACAATTGGCAGTAACCGGTCTTATGTATGCATACACTGAGTCATCATGTTTCTATATATTGTAATGTTTATAAAAAATTGAGATTTGTATGAAAAGTTTTGATATTGAGAAACAGGTTATACAAATGAAATTCTACTAAAATTTGTTATGAGTTAATCTATTAGTGAATCAGAACTACAAGCATTTTGAAAAAAAAAATTACTAGTGTTCTCTTTAAAGTTTGACATGTAATATGCATTAAGAAAACAAGTGTAAAGCTCATAGGTGCCACCAAATGTCTACCTACATTGGTCACGTTCCACAAATTTGGGGCGTGACAAGTATAAAAGCAACTAACATAGGAACAATTCCATATAATAAAATCTGATTAGAGTTACCACTAGTATAACCTTTGCTAGAGCCTTTGCTGATGCTTAAAAGAATAGCCACAGCTATCAACAGGAATAGGGCCCTAATTTGTTGAATTGATTATTTCTGCCTATATAAACTATTATTGGAACACTCAACTCCATCTAAAGAAAAAAATTGTTTATCTTGATGTTAGGTTCTGTTAAGTCCCTCAAACAATAAGGAAATTAAATGAGTGGTGGGCAAAAATTAAAGTGTGGAATTAAAGATGGATTTGGATTGGAGACTTTTTATACAATCTTTGATCATTTCTTAACTCAGTTATATTTTGATGATGAACTATGTAATTGAAAATTCAATTCAACAAAAATTAAGAATCAATATAAACAGTAGAAAACAAAATAAAAATAAAACTGAAATACAAATTTTTAAAGTGGTTCAACTTGAATTGAAACCGCAATTCAAGTCTACTCCACTTGATTTTTCTCAACCGAAAGACCTCTTCAAT
>JANHAO010018773.1:0-13478 GCA_026873985.1 Saraca asoca
ACCCCCCCCCCCCCCCCCGAAAAGGGGGCCACCCCCCCCCCCCCCCCCCCCACCAAATTGGTCTTCACCCCCCTAGAACCCACCTTCCCCCCCCCCCCCCCCCCCCCAAAAAAAAAAAAGGAGAATATGAATCACTTTAATTTTTTTTTATTAAAATTATGATTTAAAAAAAAGACGTAAATATAATTTTTTTTGTATTGATACGATAAATTGTTAAAAAGAAAAAAAAAAACTATAGGTTCTGGTAAAAGAGATTGTAAGTATCTCTCAAGAGTGTATCTCCTTGCTTTCTTTAAAATAATTGAGGGAATTCAAATATAGAAAAGTTCTCTTGTTTGAAATAATAAAATAATTAAAATTTAATTTCAAATTTATGAATAAATTTATTCATGAATTTAATTTAAATAAATTAAAATCAGAGTTTTTTTTTTATAGTTTCAAAAAAGGAATTTAGTGTCAGTTATATATTGAAAATCGATCTAAAAAAGAAAACTACCAGTTGGGATGCCAGGCAGCACTATGTTTAGAAGGAAGGCGAGGTAGAAAAATACAAGATTGAAGTTTGAAAAGATTAACGCAGGGATAAATTCTGAAGCCTTGCACATGGGAATCCCAAGGTATTCGAATTGGTGGACAAGAAAATGGGTGCAGCTCTATCATGACTCAATTGGAAACAACCAAAAATAGAATTTCTGAGAGTAGTCTGTAGTCTCCCTTGAGCAGCCAGTCTCCACATTATTCATGTCAATGGCTGCAATGGACAGGATTGTTTTGGGCGTCATGGTCCTCTATGACTTGATCCATTGCACGATACAGTAGATGCCAACAAAAGATGTATGAAAGCAGAAATCAAGAGTCAAAAAGAAAAAAAGAGAGAGAGAGAGAGAGAGAGAGAGAAACTGAAAATTCCAGATGAATTTCTGCACTATTCAGTTATATAAAAGCAAATTATTATGGCAAAGATTCATACAACTCAATTACAAATTATGCATTGGAATTTGGGCATACAGGGCAAGGGGGTAAATTCAATTTGCAATTCAGAGGCAGTAAAACTTAGGCCCTCGAGGACACAATTACTTGGTTATAAAAAGAATCTTCTTTATCAAAACCATGGAAATAGTATCCTCAGAACAATTGCATCAAACACCTTCCACTTAGGTAAGAGTATTGGGTATCTACACTGTCCACTTTTTCATTTTGCAGGATCACCTCTTTGCTGTGGAGGTGCAACAGAAGTTGGTGAAAAAGGATCATAAATCTGGTCTGCAGGATAAACAGGTTTACCAGAAGCCATGGAATGATTGTTGCTGAACTTCTGATTTGGTAGCTGGGGAATATCTGCCCATGTTTTCTGAGCAAAATTATTTTGTTGAATGAGCAGGTTTCTGGCCCTTGGTACACCAGGACTAGCCAAATTAGGTGGTTGAGGGCTAGGAATGAAGTTCCTCATTCCCATTTGTGGGACAGCAGACCTAGGTGAAAGTTGGCCAGCATATGGGAACGATGTATGTCTAGGTGGAATTGAGATGGGACCTGAGCTTCCCCCAAATGGAACAGCAGATGCATGAACTTGAATTTGATCTAGCTGGTTGAGGACTTGTGGCCTTGGAATGTTGACAGGTTGATCAGGTGCAGCAAATCGAAATGGCGGCGGCTGATGACCAGAAGGCTGCTCCTCTGTACCACCCTGAGTAGCAGCTTTACTGTTTGTTCTGGAAACCACTTGAAAGTCTGCATTGGGCCGTTGTGGATGAAAAGTGAAGTTTCCAGAATTTGATGGTGTCATGCTTGGCGGTCTTACAGAAGTTGGATAAGGTGTAACTCCAGAAGCAGAATTAGGTATTCCTGACGGCTGAGGTGGAGGAAGTGAAGTAGATAGTCCTGAAGAAGGAAATAAAACAGATCCTGATAGATGATTTGCAGGTGCAGGTACTGGTACTTGCATTGGTCCCAATGAAGATGGTGGCCCCAAAGGAATCCCTGCTTGATGTAGTGGATAAGCAACAGAATATGGGACCATTGGTATATTTGACGGTGGCGGCTTAAATGAAACATCTGTTTGTGGACGTAAGGAAACAGGCTGAGAAGGTGAAGTCATTGGTGGTGCCATCTGCCCCATAATGCCGAGACCCAGAGATACTGTACCACTGCCAGAAGCTCCTGACTGCACAGAAGAAACCCCAAGAGGTATCAGTGGCCTCTCAGGTAACGGTGCTGGTAAAATGCCAGTCATAGGTTGAGCCATAGGAGGTACTAATGTTTGGAGTTGTCCTATAGGTCTTGACTGGGTTACAGAAACTGAAAATGGAAGTGGAGAATTTGTTTGAGCTGATGGCATCTGTCCAGATATTATAGAAGGATTTCTTGGTGGCGCAATGTGACCCAAAGGACTTGACTGGGGCATATGTGAATGCTGCAATATTTGTCTTGGTGGCTGCCCTTGGAAGGAAAGAGCAGGTTGATTTGGGATAACTGAGTTGAATCCAGCTACAGGCATTGGTTGAGCTCCAAAAGTTGAAGCGATGTTCGAAGGATTCATTGTTTGTGATGAAGAATGGAGAGGTCTAGCAGGACTGGAGAGATTTGCTGGGGTGATATTGCTAGAAGAAGCAAATACAGGGGTATTTGATGGAACTGTTGAAAACCATGGACTAGCGGACTGAAAGTGATCTCCTGGCATTTGGGCAGCTCCAGCTATTGGTTGCACCACAGCTTGGTTCTCCATAGCCACAAAAGTCCCATGAGAAGGGATCCCTTCCTGGCCTTGAGTGAAAACATTAGCATTATCACCAGAAACTGATAAAGAGGGCGTAGAAGCAGCAGCAAGATTTCCCTGAGCGTAAGATGGAAAATGTTACAAGAACAATTAAGATACCAGAAGGAACGATTCCAAATGAATCATAAGAAAAAAAAAAAAAAAACCGGTGGAAATTCAACACAAGTTCTGGGACGTAACTGGGCCAAACATGAATCGTAAAGCTTGTCAGTCTGTAAGGTGATGAAACTCACAGTTACAGAGGTAATAAGAAGTTCAATGATAGAGACCGCTTTATCAACTTTTTCAAAACTGTCAGCTGATATTTTAACATGCATCTCTTCATAAGTGCGATGGACAACATATCCTCCTTTAATTTCAACCTGAAAATATAACAGTGAAAAATAGGAAAACACAGAAAGGAGGGAGAAAACACAAACAAGGGTAGTTCCTTTCTGCCCAAAAGAATTCACTAAATACTTCATATAAAATTAAAAGACTTAAGGGACAGACTTATATAGTGTTTGAAAGCAGCTTAGCATTTGGTAACAGATTTACCTTCTCCCCTGTATCTGCTTTTGTTCCATAAACTTGTATCTTGGCTCCAGTTTCCTGATATGCATATGGCAAAGGAAAACACAATACAAAGTTCAAATAGACTTGCCTATAAGATCTCAATACTGCCAAGATTAGTAATTAACATAAGCTAGAGTAACAAGACAAGAAGTTATTACCTTTTCTAGTCGCTTTTGATTATCCCCTTCAGGCCCATATATTAGGGCAAAAAAATTGTACCCAGGATAATCCTTGACCTACAAAGATAATGTTGCAAAGTATCATGGTTAACTAGAGGCTTCACTGCAGAAATTTTATTTATTTATTTAGATAGAAAGAACTTTGAAATTAATTAACAAAAGATATATTTTAATTTTGACAAATTATGACAAATCATTTAATATTAAGCTATGATCTGTCATTCATTTAACATTCTTTAAACTAGAGAGAAATCGCTGCCCTACTAACAACATTGTATTCTAGACCGGGTTTCTCATTGTAACTTAAAAGTGAAGCACAAATCAATTGCAAGTATTATACAACTCAATTTTCAATATCTTCTAAATAATTAGTCTTCAACAAAAAAAGGTGCCATGATAAGTAGATGGAAAAGGTAATTTGTTTTTATTTATTGAACATAAGATGCAGGCAAAGAAAAAGCAAAGATGACCTTAACTTTCTAGTTCAAATACTTCTAACAGATGCCAATAATAATGAATGTATTTGACTGTGATATCGGCATTGTGATAACCGTGAGGCTCAATTCACCAATAAATTATAAGTACCGTACAACTTGGTTTCATTATCTTCTCAAGAATATGAGTACCATGGAAAACAAGGAGTCACAGAAAATAGATGAAAAGATCAAATTTTTTTGATATGTTTACATAAAATATACATAATGATATTCGTACATATATGTACTAAAGAATGCTATATTAGACTGAAAGAATGCAAGGTAATTAGAAGGAAAGATATTAGCCTTAGACTTGTAATTAAATCCTTCTCAAAAACATGCATTAGTGAATTCGAGGCTAGAATGAAGTAGTAAAAGGCTATTTAAGAAGCAAAGATACAGCCTCTCCTTACTTTCAAATTTTAACACTTCTGAACAAGTATGTTAAGTATCTCAGTGAAGATACTTCTATTTATCAATAGAATTCTGCAATTGATTAAATCACTCAAAAGTAATTTTTTTTTTTTTTAAAATGAGATAACTATTTGAACCAGTTAATTCATCGATTTCATTCTGTTTCCATGCATAAATCAAATAATGTACACCTAACTTCAAGTGAAATCCAACTCATTGACATCTGAAAAATAATGCTATTTTATTGATGTTATGGGCTTACTTGTGATGCATTCAAAGTTAAGGGTATTAGAGTCTATATTTCTTACGAGCTCCATATAGAGCATTAGAGTTAAGTCTTAAGTAGCTCAACCATCTTATTGATTCTATAATATCAGTTTTCTCTCCAACTCTCTCCCCTCTTTACTTCTTCCCCTTCAAAACCCTAATTATTTTCTCAACAAGGTATTAAAGAGGTATCACCCGCCTTAACACTTTGTGGGTTATACTGCTTCCAGCAATCTAAAAAAAGGTAGTGCTGCCGCTGTAAATAATTTTACGTTTTCTATTTCTGTTTTTTTGTTGTCCAGTGTTTGGGTTTTGGTGAAAAAAAGTTAAAAGAAAAAATTAGTTTTGCACATTAGTTTTCTTCAAGTATCTGGGAGTGTGATTGGAAGAGTTGCAGGGTTCAAGACTTGCAGCAATCCCACAGCTCACCATCGTCATCTATGGTGGCCGGTGGAGATTGGAGGTGTGAACCAGATCTGGATCTACTCGTTTAGCTTTTAGTGGCCTGTTTTCTTTGCAATTTGAGGGTGTTTTGGGTGTTTTCTTTTGCTCTGATCTGCTATTTGAAGATGATAGCGCCTGAGGACCTTTAGGGCAATGTTCCAGGTGGTCGGCAATGAACAGAACTTCAACATTGGGTTATAGTGGTTTGTTGATTTGGAATATTCTCTTGGTCTGCTGTGTTCTGATTTTGATTGATTTGGTCAGATTTGTTGCTGTTCAGAGTCGATTTGGAGTTATTAAGATCCGGACAATTTTCTATTCAGTGCCAGTGGTTGGAGGTTCAGTTTGGAGAACCAATTACTTGGTTGTTTGATACTGAGTTTGCTCAAACTGAGTGCTCCAGGGTTGGCTGGCTTCTTGATATGGTTATTGTTTGCTGCTGTTTCATTCTACAAGACTGTTCTTGAGAGAACTTGCAGAACTGTAATTTTGATAGAAATGGTGTTGAGCAAAGCAAGTCAAAGCTGAGTTTGGCAAAATTGGCACCGAGCTATGATGAGTCATACTGAGTCAATGTGAGTTATGACCGAGTTGCACTGGGTTACTTCTGAGTTGGGCAAGTTAGTGCTGAGTCTAGGTTTGTTTAGCTCCAGTTTGGCAGTTTTGGCTGATTTGTTGCTGTTTCTGGTGCTATCATATGGACTGGTTTTGGTGAATTTTGACACTGTCTGAAGCTATTTTCAATGGTTTTGTGTACAATTTGCTGCCATTGTTTTTGGATAAGCTGGATGTTCTCTATTTGGCAGAATTTGATGCCATTTTTGGATGTAATTTGCTGTGAGTTTTGAAGACTTGCTGCATTGGCTGATTTTTTTAAATGTTTGAAGTTTGAAACATTTGGTGCTGTGGATTTGTGTTTTCTGGTGCGTAGAAACTGGAGTTTGTTGTGCAGTTCACTGGAGTTCATTTTTGGGTGGTGGAGATGTGACTTTGTGAGATGCTATGAGAAGTAGATTTTCTGGCAATGTTATTCTAGAGCAACAGTTTTGGTGCTGGAAAGGTGTTTAGTGTAGCTCTGGGAAAAGTTGTGTTGCTATGTGTTTGGAGTGCATTTTGTTGCTATGCATGTTTGGACAATTTTAATTTTGGTGTCCTCGAATGGAGCGCTGTTTGGCGTGACTTGTATTTACACAAGTCTAATTTGATAAGGTTATCCTTAATATGAAGTGGTTTGGACCACTAGTTTTGGCTGCTTGCCAGTGGATTGGTTCTTGATGAGTTCTGTTTCTTTTTTCTTTTTTTAGTGCATCTCTTGCTTTGATGTCTTGCAATTGGTTGCAATGAATACAACTTGGGAGCAACATGGTTTGGGTAGTATTTGGTGGTTTTGGCGTAAATATAACCATAGGTGTTGGTGTTTTAGGCTTGGAAGCTGAGGGAGTAGCTCAAGGGAAGCTAGCAGATGACTTCTGGAAGCTGCCAAAGAGAACAATTGGAAGAAAGTCGAAGGAGCAATCAGGGATAGTTGGCTAAAGACTTCTAGGAGTTGTATCTGCTAAAGTTTTGGCATTGTTTTTTGGGTTGTGAGTGTTTGCGCTCAATGGCAGTTGTTTGCATGTTGTATTTGTTGCAAGCTATTTGTGGAGTTTCAAGTTTGTCAAGTTTTCTTTATAGTTATGTTTTATTGCGTTTTCTTTTTGAAAGTTCTAAATTTATATAACAAACTTAAGCTTTATAAGCTTCAGCTTTAGGCAGAGTGTTAGAACGTAATATAGTAATTAGGTTATATTATGGGGCTTAAGTTATGCTATGGGCTTGTTTGTGATGCACTCAAAGTTAAAGGTTTTACAGTCTTTATATTTCTTAGGAGCTCTACATAAATACAGCACTAGGGTTAAATCTTAAGTAGTTCAGTCGTCTTATTAATTCTATAATATATCAGTCTTCTCTCCAACCCTCTCCTCTCTTTACTTCTTCCCCTTCTAAACCCTAATTATTTTCTCAACAATTGACATTTGAAAAATAATGCCCTGATTATTTATGGTGCACCATGCACTATGGCAATAAGGGCTCCTAGCACCATAGCACACAGCATGGCGAATTGCCATGCTAAAGCAAGGCATACATTGTATTAAATATTTATACCATTTAACATAATTCATATAACAATTCTATGCCAAAAAACCAACTAATATAGTTGCAAGACTCAAGTCACACAAACATACGTCATCTTGACCACGCAAATCTAAACAAATAGAGTAAAATACATATCATGCATTTAAAATAAAATTAACAGATGATGTTTAATGAGTTTAGAATTCTAAGCATCATATAAAGAGGTCTAATGCCATATCCTTTAAATTCATCTCCAAGGGAAGCACCATTACGATTTACGAAGAGTATGATTGGCCAATTGCTCAATTCCTTCTCAGTACCATCTAAGCATAAAACATAACCTAAGTCCAAAGCTTCCATGACAACTTTGGGGTCCAAGGGCCTTTAATTTGTCTAATTCTAAAAAGGCGGGTGTGACACACTCAGAATGGTGCAAATGGGGCATTTCGCATGTGCCAAATCAAAACTGCAACTCCAAAGGGGTTCACAGAGTAACCCACCATGGTGTGTTTTCTTTTAACCATTAACAACCATAACTGATACTAATTTATATCCTGAAATTGCCTTGCCACCTTACAACACTGAAAATAATTGAATCAGGCCCTCAGAACTTTAGCCTCACCCTTAATGATTACATGATTGTGAAAATGCGCAGAAATACTCAACTATCTCTGCTCACTAATTATAATAATATGCTAGGAGCACAGAAAATGAGAATGATCTCAGGAAAAAATAATTTTATTGTCCATTATAAGTACATCATTGGCATTTAAATTGCAATTGCAAGGAATTAGGTCTACAGAATTTTAGAACAAATACTTACAGGCAAAGGAACAGTGGCCTCTTTTAACAAAGGTTTAAACCCAGGTGGTGCCTTGTAACTTGGATCTAACTTCAGTATTTCACCTGAATATCATCAAGATCAATGATATCATGGAATGAGCTGGTATGAGACTTAAAGTAGAGTAAAAAATAAATAAATAAATAAAGATGCACTTCATTGAAAACAAACCTATTGCTTCCCGCTTTTCACGTTCGAGCATTTCTGACTTCTTGGATACACAAATCAACATCAGTAGGTTATTTAATAAGTATACAGAAAGCATCTAAAAGCCACAAGCAACAAAGAAACCAATGTCAATTGTTGTTAACCTTGCTATCGATTTGAGGATCAGTGGACCTTGGATCTGGAATTTCAGCCACTGATGGTGAATCTTGGGTGTTCTCAACCTCTAACTTTCCTGATTTTAACTGCTTTGTAATTTGATCTACTCGAATCTACAAAATGTGTAGAGCAACTATGACAGCAGTATCATATTGATGCCTTGAAAACAGAACTTCAATGCAAATTATCCATACAGGTGCTCATGCTTTAGCAGCCAACTTATAAAAAGTTTAAGTAGCTTCTAGCAGAGAGTGAAACTTTCCATCTCCAAAGTTAACCCAATAAACATGTGCATAAATAAAATAAATTAATATGTATTTGAAAACAAGCAAACTCATTGAGGAATGAAGAGGATGAGGAGTAGCTACACATGACTATTTTGACCAAAATTGAATGCCAACAAGATGAAAACCGCAAAGGATATATCTACAGGTAAATTAGTAATGGAACATAAATTAGATTCTTAGAAACAAAAGAACAGATATTCTATCAGAAAGGTAATGATAATGGAATCTATTTGATAAGATTCCCAAGAGCACCTGTAAAGCTAAAGCTCTTCCCCTTCTGACAGCTGCATCCTGCATCAGATCAGGTCCCCATTTTGTTTTCCTATGAATTTGTGTGGAACTTTCTTCATTAGAAGCTCCAGCAACACCTTGTCGTTTAGCCCCTCGGAATATGGGAACCAGTGAACCTGACAGTTTATTTTTGGGGATAACAAATCCAGACTTAGAAGCAAACATAGAGAGCTTTTGGCCACTGGGTGCTGCAGATGAAGTGACCCCAGACATTTTGACACCATGAGGTTCAGCAGCAGATGTTGAATCAACCTTTGCACTCATTCTGTTCCCCAGTCACTTTGCACATGGTGTAAGCGTGCAAAAGATTAGGGAAAAAAATGGAGCCAATCTGCATACAATTCCATATTATTTGTCATTAAAACTGATGAAAAAAATCAAACTTAGCAGAAGAGATTCATCAATTGTTCTTTCTTCTTATATTCAAAAATTATTTTGAACGTAATACCTGTAATGCAGTTAGATTGAGAGAGAGGGTGAGAAGTACATAAATGTTTGAAATTAAAAAGTTGGATATATTATATTGAGATTTTGTTAGTAGATAATTGGTCAATTACAAATGAAACTTATGTGCATATAAGAAGAACAAACAAGGACACAAGACATGTGAAGCGGCACAATACAGGCTTGGCAGCATGACAAAACCTAAAAATACAAGGCTATGGCCCGACATAGATATATGTATAAGAAACGTATAAACATGTAATTAGTGATATATCTATGCATTAAACCATCAGAAGTATACAAAAATATATCTAAAATATTCATCATGCGAGTTAATTACAAGGATATGGTTCCAAGGTATGCTACGAGTATCATAAAAGTTGAGTGTCTGATAAAAGTTAGACATGGACTCATCTTGGTTTTTTGAAGTGCCCACCAGTAACACATCTAGAAATCAAACACAAGTTCATCTAACCATATGCATAACAAAAGGGGCACATAGCATAGAGCGGCACAGAACTATACCTATGTGAAGTTAACAAAGTAAAAAACTAAAACAAAAGAGAGACTTTCAAGGGCTGACAACTGCCAAAGTCAATTTTATACAACATACATTTGTATAAAAATTTTGTGAGCAACAACTAAGCTACTGATAATTGTTAACAGCAATAGGAAATGGAACAAATAGCAATTGAAAACTACAGTATAGGAAAGAAAATTCGGGCCAAGGGAAGCAGCAATGCGAGGATAGAATCTGGAGGAAAAGCGAAAGAAGACGACTAACCTGTGCCGTGCTGTGATGAAAGAAAACCCTTGCGTCCGTCGGGGGGATGGCGCATAAACCTCCCAAACAGGAGAAAGATATGTGGGACGATATTAGTTAGCAGCTGCACATCAATAAATTTAAATTGTGATGGCTGCGAGTGAACTGGAAAGCTAGACGAACGTGTAAGCACTGAGCAATAACCAAGAACCCCTCAACTGTACTATCAGGTTCGACCTAATGCACTGACGCTGGTGCTATCAGGTTCATGTGGTTTTTTACCAAAATGACCACGTTCTTTGCAAGCTTATTATCAGAATAACCTTGTATCAAAATTATTTTTCAAAATAATCTCTACTCTGTGTCATTTTTCCCCCTCTTTCATAAGCACACGTTACTGCCATGTAAGCCAACCTATGTCGGTTGATTCTGCTGGCGGTGCCACATAGGAATTTTTTTTTATTATTATTATTGTGCTCCTATTGGCACTTTTGATTTTTTATTTTTTGAATGTTTCACTTTAAAACTAATTCTTAAATTGCTCGACTTTTTGCCAATGTAATTTTTTATAATTTTTTG
Source organism: Saraca asoca (assembly GCA_026873985.1). NCBI lineage: Eukaryota > Viridiplantae > Streptophyta > Magnoliopsida > Fabales > Fabaceae > Saraca > Saraca asoca. The sequence continues at coordinate 10,756 of JANHAO010018773.1, forward strand.
TTACATAAAAAACGACCTTGTCGTTTAGGACAGACGGACGATAAAATTAGTTCAAACTGATCAAATCGTACTGGACGGTAAACTTAGAGCAGTATAAATAAATTTTAAGGTTTAGTTTTATGTTTAATTGTAAATTTTAATTCATATATATATATATATTAATTTATTTAATTCACTTAGATTATTTTACATCTTAGATATTATTTATTTTATAAACATAAACTGAGAGAGTAATACCTTGTTCATTTATTTATTTTAGTTCTTTAAATTAGTTTATGATTTAAAAAATAAAAAATTTGCTGATATTTATTTATTTTAGTTTCCTTAATTTATGATTTGAGATATAGAATATATATATTTGTATTTAGGATTTGGTACATATTTTTGTCTGCATTTACTTGATTAGAAAATGCATATTTATTATTAGGATTTACAAAAATACATTTTTGTTTTAAATTTAATTTTAATGATAATTCTAATTTTAAATTATGTGTTTGGTTCTAATTCCAAATAGTATAGATAAGAAGACAAGGTCATTTACCATGGTTAGGACTAAGAGTAATTGGGCCCCACACTACAATCAAGTAGCTGTTTTCTGACGTTAAAATTTGGAAATGTTGAAAACGTGTCAGAAAGGATATTGAAAAAACAAAAAAAATTTATATTATTTTTCAGAGACATCGGAAATAATAACATATATATTGACATTCATATTCATCGAAAAATTTGATCAAATCAAAAAAATAAAAAAATGGCACGGTAATATTTTCAATGCTTGTAGACATTGGAAACACCCATGTGACACGTGTTTGACATATTTCGATGTCGGAAATTCGTTGAACAAAACTTAAATCAAATCTAAAATTGCACAAACCTATTTCTTCCCCATTTCATTTTATTTCTCTGTCTTAGCCTCCATTCATCACCCCTTATCAAGGTCTTTGGATTTAGATTGGTTGCTTTTGTTTCATTGATGGTTAATATGAGTATTTTCTTTCCTTTTTTTTCTTTTTGTTTGGTTAACAGAAACTACACGACATAGGAATATGAGAAAAACTAGTGCACACTTGTTTTTTAAGGTCGATTTAAGCTTTTAATTGCATTTGTTACTGAATATGTAAAATGGGGTTCTCTTTGGATTTATGCATTTCTTGTTTCTAGGTTTCTGTTTTAATTTAGTTTAGAGAGATTCAAAAAGGTGTTGATTTTGGGTTCTATAGTTTTCCCTATTGTGTTATAATTACCATTATACACTAAAACTCAATCCTTGATTTTGGGTTTTTTAAGTTCTAAAATGGGTTTCCGTTATTGTTGGAATATATCAATTAGCAAGTTAACTGTCATAGAGAGTGGTTGGAATGTATTTTTCTTGGACAATATATACAGAACCAAATGATTCAATAATGTAGCTCTTCACATTCTTCTGGTTCATAGTGGACAATAGAAAGCCTTACTAGTTATCCACTTATTCAAGAGACAATATGGAAAGTTTCATATATTGGATTCTAGTGCATTTGATTAGTGTAATTATTAAGAAAAAAAATGCATTGCTTGGATAAATGCATGCAATAGAAAACATCATATTTCCATTTTGGATAAAGTCTATCTAGCTATATTAAAATTATTCATATTTATCAAGAGGAAGAGGGATCATTGGTTGCGTAGCACTATAATCATTATTAAACATTATCATGGAATAGTTAGAGGAGTGTAATGCATCTTTTTAAAAGATTATTAATTTGTGAAACTTGAAAATCTCACAAAGTAAGTGACTAAGTGAACTACTAGTATTCAGGAAGTATAACTTAAAAGAATAATAAGTACACAAAATTTTAGGGGAATAATTTAGGTGTGATTCAGGTAGATTTCTAGATTATGGAAATCTAAAGATTACTTTGGAGGTGTAGTATTAGACAGTCATGATTTTGTGCATTAAAATGTACAGTTTAAATGAATGTGTCATACTTTGAATTAAATTAGTTGGTGTTGTGGGTGTATTTTGGTACTCCATGAAATGGTCAAGCAAAGGTCCAGTAGTGGATAAGTCCAAATAAGAAAAGAGCCAAGATCATTAGATTGCTAGCTATAAGCACACGGGACAAGGCAGAAACCCCGACTCGTTAAGTGATGTGTAAAATTCCGCAAGTGCACGGCATAGTTATAACTAGTATCGGTAAATACGAGTCGATCCCACAGGAAAGCTATTTCAATTATTAGAATCTTTACACTTCAACTATCCAAATTTATTGAGGAAAGAACAAGTAATAAGATATAGAAAAGAAATAAAGTAGAATAAAAGAAGAAATTTAAGGAGAGAATAATGAAGTAATTATAGAAGATATCAAAATGTAAAAGGCCTAGGATTAGGACTTACCTCACCTATGATTCTTGGCAATTATTATAGAATTTTCTTATTTAAATTATTCAGGAAATTGGGACTGGTTTGGCCTTCATTAATTATTAGCCTCTTTCAAGGTCTAACAATCGTACTTAATTCAATTTAATACCTACTTTCGTGGATTAAATTAAAATTTGGCCCTTTAAGTTCTATGCTAACCAGTTTGATCCTAAGAGATTCTCACCTACTTTCGTGACAACATTCCCCTATTTGATTATTAGGATTCTGGTTATAATTTTCACCTTTCGGTCCCTCAATTATCTATCTAAGATTAGATAATAAGTTGATCAGGCAAATTATCTTATGCAGGCATAATAATCAAACC
>JANHAO010018774.1:0-13462 GCA_026873985.1 Saraca asoca
TGCTTCTCTCACAGTGGGGGGTTGCTTAAAACCGGATTGCTTAAGGGAAGCAACTCCCTTAAGCAACCCGCAATGCGGACAGCCTTACAAGAGTATAAATAATCTCATCTACTGTATTTGGAAATTGGAGGAAAATTTGCCAATATAATGATGGCATCTGATCATGGACATAATGAAATTATATTAATTTGTGCAAAGATGTTTTCAGACTTTGCCCCAACCTCGAAAATATACAACCTGATTCCGTGCTTATGCTAAATGCTTTTGCGTAAACTTATTCATAAAATTTTCATGCAAAAAACTTAATCCCGGATTCAACTTAAATTGGAACGAAGTTCCGTTTTTGAGCTTTTCATTGATGTTAACAGATGACAATTTTCTATAAATTTCAACATTCTACTATTGATGGCATTCGCTTTTCATGGGCGTGCTTTCTGTCTTAGCATGCCAAGATTTTCGTAACGTTGATACATTTAAATTAATCCTGTAGTAAGCTGAAAACTTCAAATTTGGAGGTCTTAACATGTCTTCCACAGGAATGGCTTACAGCACAGGAGGAACTCATGGCTGGACGGTGTCTCTGGCACCAACTGTCCAATCCCACCTGGAAAGAACTTCACTTACAACCTTCAGGTGAAAGACCAGATTGGTACCTTTTTCTACTTTCCATCTCTTGGAATGCACAAAGCTGCTGGAGCATTTGGTAGCATCAGAGTTTGGAGCCGGCCAGGGATTCCTGTTCCTTTTCCTCCCCCTGCAGGGGACTTCTCCATACTTGCTGGAGATTGGTTCAAGACTGACCACCATGTAATCACTTAACATTCACTAAAATTTATTCCCCTCCTCAGGCTTCCCTTAGTACTTAGCTCCATTGTTTATTTGTGGAATTATAGAAACTGAGGCGCCTCTTGGAGAATGGGCATGCTCTTCCCTTTCCTGATGGGCTTCTTATCAATGGACGTGGTTGGAATGGATACACATTCACTGTTGATCAAGGTTGCTAACCAGAATGTGACCCTCCAATTATGGATTTTAACAATTAATTAATGAGTAATGCCAGATGCACTTATTTTGTTTTACATTACGCACAAATATATCACTATCTGATATAAACATCCCAGCAGATCAGATTTTGTACACTAAGTAGTGACTGTTAATAGTAACTAGAATATTGTCCTAATTCAATTTCCTTATTGCCTGCTACTAGCCTATACCTATTATAGCATGTGTTTCATGCTTATGAATTTTCAAATACTTACCACATCATTTTCCTGAAATAATTACCTGCAGGCAAGACATACAGATTCAGGATATCAAATGTGGGGCTCACAACATCCATCAACTTCAGAATCCAGGGCCACAAGATGAAACTTGTGGAGGTGGAAGGATCTCATACCCTGCAGAACTTGTACTCTTCCCTGGACATCCATCTGGGGCAATCCTATTCTGTACTGGTCACAGCTGATCAGCCTGCCCTGGATTACTACATTGTCATCTCCACAAGATTTACCAGACGGTTACTCACAACAACTGCCATTCTTCACTACAGCAATTCTCAGAAGGGTGTCTCTGGTCCTGTTCCTCCAGGGCCTACCATTGATATTATTTCATCCTTGGCTCAGGCCAGAAGTATCCGGTACTCATTTTTCTTAACTTGTTCTCTATTTGAAGCCTGTATATGACAATTTCATGTACATAGAGCTCCCTCCTTGGAAGTTCCATGTGCAAATGAAATATAAGTACTGTTACTGTGTTTGTAATTTGATTAGTTTTGAAGTCTACTACATCTGGGGACCAGTTAGTTTTGGTGGTATCATATTTGAAACAATCCTTTCATTGATAATCTCTTTTTTAACTGATACTCAAGAGTTCAATTTAAGTAGTCATCTACAACAGTACTAAACTGGGAAATGATGGATGCACCTAACTTAAGTGTACTCAGAGTACATTAGGAGAAATTTGAACATGTGAGACCTGTGAATAACTGGGATTGCATTAAATCGGATCCTGCCAAGGGCTAGGTGTGGAGTGCTGCTTTGTAAGAGATGAGTGAATCACCAGTATTCATTAAGTACTGTTTTTGAATATGGATGAATGTGATCACTGCATTTCAAAGTCAATCTTATACTAACTGGAATATGCTCGTTTTTGTTCTCATGTTCTATCATAATGCTCTTCAATTCAGGTGGAACCTGACAGCAAGTGGACCAAGACCAAACCCACAGGGTTCTTACCACTATGGAATGATCAAGCCCTCTCGAACCATCATGCTTGCAAACTCTGCTCCTTGGATCAATGGCAAGCAGAGGTATGCTGTCAACAGTGTCTCGTATGTAGCCCCAGATACACCATTGAAACTTGCAGACTACTTCCAGATCCTTGGAGTTTTTAGTGTTGGCACCATGCCTACCTTTCCCACTGGTGGCGGTGCATACCTCCAAACTGCTGTCATGGGTGCTAACTTTCATGAATTTGCAGAGATTGTGTTCCAAAATTGGGAGGATTCTGTGCAGTCATGGCACATTGATGGCCATTCCTTCTTTGTTGTTGGGTAAGCTTTTGTATAATCTGTGTAACCTTTTTCAGGCTCCCTATAATGGGTAGTTTTAGCCTTATAATAGTTTTAGTTTTAGAAATTTCATCATTGTAGTTTCAAATTTTGAAGAATTTAGTGCCTGTAGTGATGATGTAGCATATATTTATCTGACATGTCAATATACAGAGCTTGAAAAATGCATTGATAATGCCACTTCTTCTATGTGATGACATACTAGTTGACTTGCAATGACATATTAGATAAATATATGCTGCATCATCGTAATAAAAATCAAATTGCTCCCAACTTTAAAACTAGGAAGATGAAATTGCTGTCATCAAGGCTGAGGCTTAAAACTGTCAACCATTTAAAAAGCATAGGGCTAAAACTGCAGTTAAGCTTTTTTTTTCTTTTTAATTGGCTTTCCAGGTATCTAACATTTGAAATGGTGATATCATCAGGTTTGGTAGTGGGCAGTGGACAGACGCAAGTAGAGGAGGCTACAATCTGAGAGACACTGTAGCTAGATGCACAACTCAGGTTTACCCCAAGTCATGGACAGCAATCTACATTCCGCTGGACAATGTCGGGATGTGGAACATAAGGTCTGAGGATTGGGGAAGGCAGTACTTGGGACAGCAATTCTATCTGAGGGTATACACCAATTCAAATTCATGGAGAGATGAATTTCCAATTCCAAAGAATGCACTTCTTTGTGGCAGGGCCAGTGGTCGCCACACAAGGCCTCTCAGATAGCTAGATCAATAAAACAAAGTTCTTTGTCACCAGAGGGTGACATACTGGAATTGATCTCGTGACATTTGCGGGAGATTCATTTACCATCAGAGCTCACCTTGAGCTTAGAGTTTTTCTTGTCTGTCGCATTTTTTTATCTACCGATGTGTATCATTTAGAAGAACTCATTTAGAAGCTCGGTTTTGAGGGGGATCAAGTTGCATGTTTGACATTTATTTGTGAAGCAGTTGTCCGTGCTTCTAGGCAAGGACACATGGTAACGGGGCAAGAAACCCTTCATTTTAGAAAGAACAAGAATCAAATGGGGCCTCTTTCTAGTTTGGTAGAAATCTTGGTAATCCCTTTTAGGACCACTCAGAGCTACAGCAAAACAAATCCAAAGCCACATTGGCGCTTCACAGATAAGTTACTCAACTTTCGTTAAGAAGTATCACATATTGCGAATTCAATTTAGATTTAGCTTTGTCTATATATATATTATGTCATCAAGTGAATGCACTAATTAAGTGCATGTATCACATATTCTTTGCTTGCACATTTTGGTAAGTCGACCCCTTCATTTTGCACAAACTAATGATTAGAATGAGGAGAGCTTTACTAAAAGATAGATAAAAACAAGCAGAGAATATTGGATGATTGCCAACAGTTTTGCAGGCGGAATTCCATTAACTTGATAGTCATTGACTCATTGTCTTCCTGTCAAATAATTTGTCCACCAGAAATTAATTTTTGAGGAGCCAGAAGCTTACCTAGCACATTGTTCATATTATTTTTTTGCAAAACAATCTATCCTATTTACATTGTAGTGCTTCATTGCATATCGAATAAAAAATTCTAATGTTTTCCTCCTTCATCAGAAAGTGAGGTGCATGTGTTCTTTAAACTGATTGCCACAGTTGAAGAAAATCAAGTGTAAGTTAAATTGAGAACAGCCGTGATATAAACCACTGCCATTATAATCAAATAGACTGACATACATATGAAAGAAAATGGGAAAATTTGCTCATTCTTTGTCATGGTTTTAAGAATATAAAGAATTATTTTATGAAAAGTTAGATCTATGAGGAGATTGGGTGTTCTTATTATTAGATTATTTGTTTTAAATCTAAAATAAATGAGTCAAATAAAAAAATATAAAATATAATATAAAAATACTCAATTCTTGTTATGGGGTTGCTTTCTCCGTAAAATTTTCCGAAGGTAAATGTTGAGCAATGATAGTAAAGCCATATGCCTGTACAGGCGCAGGAAACTGTGCCCACTTAGGGATTAAAATAAAGCAGTCATGGTTATATGACTTGCATCTGGAACAAAATTCTACAAAAATTGTTGAAGTGGGAGTGGTTGAGCTTCTATTGAATATTAATTAGGATTTAGAAATACAGACGATCTTGGGGGGAGGATTTTGGACCTCTCAATTATGTTCCAACAGTCTGTCCCTTCAAAAGTGGCACTGTCCCTTCTTATTCCCTCAAACTAATACCCTTTAATTATAGACAACCTTTCTAGCTTTTCTATAACGTGGCAAATATTGGAAGCAGCAGACACAAAGGATTTTGTTCAAACAAGCAAACTCCATAGCAAATACTTTGGTTTTCTCTCCAAAATTGTGTAAAGGCCCGTTTCGGTGGGCTTTTTTCTTAAAAAAAACTGTTTTTTTTCAAAATAAAAAGAAACTATTTTTTTTTAAAAAAAAACAAAAGCAACAAAAAAATTACAAAAGTATTTTTTTTAAGTTCTAATTTTCTGCTTAAAAAAAAGCGCTTTTAACTTTTTTTAAAGCAAGAAATTAGAGCTTAAAAAAAGTACTTTTTTTAGCCCATCCAAACGGGCCCTAAGAGTGATGCTACATGCACTTTATTGACTGGTTGCACTTTGTTGACTGACATTGAAGCTACTAATAGAATGTTTTTTTATTTTATTTTATTTTTTAGGAGATAAAAAAGTTAATTGACTGCTAGGATTATGATTATTATATTATGTTATTTTTTAGACACTTAATTGATATATTAAATATGTAACTGATTATTTTGCAATTCAAATTTTCATTTGGACTTTTTTACAATTCAATTTTCATTGTGTTGTATAAATAGATGCTTTGTTGCTTAATAAAAAGGAGATTTGTACAATCTTAAAAACATATGGTTCTTATTATCTTTGCATTTTGATTTTCTAAATAACCAACAAATTGGTATCAGAATAATATCTAGAGGGACTTGTGAGATTGAGTGAGTCCAAGCATAATTCCTAAATACATATTACTTATCCCTACACAAACAAAAACAAAACTATAACCTATTTAGAATGAATTCAAAACCTTTATCCACTACTATCACACCTCTAATGTTTGATGGAACAAATTATCAAGTGTGTACTATTAGAATAGAAGCCCATCTTGATGTCAATGATGTGTGGAAAGTTGTTGAACAAGAATATGAAATTCCACCTTTGCCAAACATTCCAACCCTTGCACAAATCAAAACTCACAAGGAGAGAAAGCAAAGAAAATCAAAAGCAAAAGCAACCTTGTTTGCAACTATCTCACCCTCATCCACCATCTTTATCAGAATAATGACACTAAAAACAATCAAAGAAATTTGGGACTTCATGTAGCAAGAATATGAAGGAAATGATAGGGTCAAAGGGATGCAAGTGTTGAATTTGATTCAAGTTTTGAGATGTAGAAGTTGAAAGAATAAGAAACAATTAAGGAATACTTTGATAGATTTCTTGGCATTGTCAACAAAGGAAGACTCCTTGGTACTAATTTTTTTAAGTCTATAATAGTTCAAAAGATCCTAGTCACAATTCCTGAAAAGCTTGAGGCTACAATTGCATCTTTGAAAAATTCAAGAGATTTATCAAGCATCACCTTGGTAGAATTGTTGTATGCATTGTAGGCACAAAAACAAATGAGGCTTATGAGTCAAAGAAGGACTTGTGGAGGGAGCTTTTCAAGCCAAGTCATAGAATAATAATGGTGGCAAGAATAAGAAAAAAAAGGATAAAAACATTAAACTTAAAGGCTTTGGAAATAACAAAAATAATAGCCAAAGCAATAACACTTAAATCTTTCTGCCTTGTTCCCACTGCAAAAAAATCAATCATCCATAAAAAAAGTGTTGGTAGACGCCAAATGCAAGATGTCACAAGCATGGTTAGTTAGGGCTCATAGAAAGAATATACAAGTCTCAATAGTAATAAAGAGAAGCCAAAGCTACTGAGGATCAATCTCAAAAAGAGCAGTGGTTTGTGGTATCATGCTTTGTCACCAATAGGTCCACAGAAAACTAGCTTATATATAATGGTTGTACAAATCACATGACATATGATAGAGAGCTTTTCAGAGAGTTTGACAAAACTACTATCTCTAAAGTCAAAATTGGAAATGGAGCACACATTGCAGTTAGGGGTATCAAAAGGATGATTTAGATGAATTTGGATTGAGTTACTAATAGATGGATTGACAATAACCTATTTATTTATTTATGATCAAATTAAAATTTTTATATAGATCATAGATTGACTTATGACTCATACATAAATGATCAAACTCAATATATTCATTTATCAATTTAATAATTATTATTTTTTATATTATTTTATTCTATTATCTTTCTTATTATTACAATTATATTTTGCTTCCATTATTAAAAAATAATTTTTATTATTAAATTATAAATTATATTTTAACCCCATCGTTAAAAATAAATTTTTTACTATTAAAATTTGAAATTATATTTTAAAAATATTTTTCTGCACTATAAAGTTGGATCAAAAAATAATAAATCAAGAATAAAATATTTTTTATTGTCATATTTTTCCTTTTTTACCTCAAAATTTTTCTACATATTATATGTACAATATATATATAAATGAAAATTGAATAAATGTGATCTAAAATTGACATTTCTTTAAAATTTAAAACATCTAGAATGAAAAAAAATACACTTTATCTTATATTGGCATTTCTTTAAAAAAAATTGAAAACTTATTAAAATAAATAAATGACTACTAATATTTAAATAGAAAAAACTAAAGTTGAATATATTATATAAATAAATATTAATTAATTTTTAGGAAAATTTTTAACTACAAGTATCTTTATAAGGATCAAAATGCTAAGTATACCATCTTTTTAATCCTATAAGAAATGCTAAACATATTGTCTTTTTTTTCTTATTAAAATTTTAAACATAAATTAAATAGATAATTGGTTATCTATAGGTTGACTAAATATAACCCTTATTTAATAGGGTCAATAATGACCAAACTCACAGTTGTCCAAAAGTTAATATTGATGATTTATAATAAGCATGAATAAAATGGATGAGTTATAATTAACAGGTCTATCAACCATGTGCCATAATGTTAGTATTTTGGGATTATTGATTTTACCTTTATTTTTATTTAATTTAATATAATCTTTTTATTTGAAAAAATATTTATTTTGAATTTTAAATAAAAAAATTAAGTTGGATGGGTCATGGATATTGTTAGATGGATCTTTAATGATCCTTTTATTAAATGAATTAGCATCTTATCCATCCATTTGATCCATTAAATATTATGAATGGATTTGGATTGACCTAAAGATAGATAAATTGGATGGATTTACCAATATCCAACCATTTTACCATTCTAATTACAGTAAAAGGCAAAGGAATAGTGGCAATTGAAGGCCATAGAGGTTTGAAATTAATTTTTGATTTTTTACCTGAAATCAATCAAAACATTTTGAGTGTTACTCAGTTGTTGGAAAAAGGCTATAAGGTGTTGTTTGATGACAAAAAGTGCATGATTAAAGATGTAGAATGATAGGAATATGACCCAAGATTAGTAGTGGGTCAAGTAATGAATAGGCCCAAAATGCCTAAAGTTTATTCTTGAAGACTTAAGGCAAATTGAGTAAGGATGAGATAGGATGAGGTGGCACAATAGAATGTGAGTATCATAACAGAATTAGATAAGCACAACAAAATGTATGCATCATAACAAAATTAGATAAGCATAACAAAATTAGATAAGCACAACAAAATGTATGCATCATAACAGAATTAGTTATAAAAAGAGAAAAGGGAAAATTATATAATGGAAAAAGGAGAGGGGAGGGGACATCCAATTGTTTTAGTTTGTGTTTGGCATGAGCCAAAGGGCCGAGAGGTATTCCTAGGGGCGCATTAGTTCTTGTATTTTTATTTTTTTTCTGTTCATCTTTAATCTTTCTTCTGTAATTCCATTCTCTGCTAAAAGATTCAGACATACAGTTTTTGGTTCCTAACAAATTGGTGCTCTTGTTGAGAGAAAACATATCCAGGGAGATTGTATGCACACCAAGATGTCTTCAAAGATGGAAGCCATAGATGCTCGGATAGCTGCCTTGGAGTCCACCATCAAAGATCATGATTCAATCCTTAAGGAGCACACCATCTAGTTAAACTCTTTAATGACAAGTGTGGGAGATATTTCTAACTCTCACACACTAATGCATGCTAAATTGTGAGAAGGTTTCCAATTATAACATCGGATGGAGCTGGGCAAAGAGAAGGAAGAGCAAACTCTGGAAACTTTTTTCATTTTTTGGGTAATGATAGTGGACAATACCATAGAGAAAAGACTTAAACACTTGAGGATTTGGAGCCTCATTTGGAAGATCTTCGACTGGCAACTAAAAGAATTGAGATGTCGATATTTTGGGGTGAGGATCCTTTCAACTGGATCTCAAGAGTTGAAGCTTATTTTGCTATCTAGAGAACACCTCCAGAGATGTAGATTCAGATACCCAAGGTATGCATGGAGAGGAGACCATGGCATTGGTTCAAAATGTTGAAGGAGAAAGATCCCAAGCTTAATTAGGAAAAGTTTAAATAGGCTTTCTTTGATTGGTATGGAAATCAGTAGTGTGGGAATATTTTTCTCAGCTTAAGATGCTCAAGTAAGATGGTTTGGTTGATGAATTTGTAGAAGAATTTGAAATGCTAGTTTCATAAGTGCCTCGGATGATCGATGATCAATATATAGGTCTGTTTATGGGAGGTTTGAAAGAGGAAATCAGGCTGGAAGTTCAAACTCTTGAGCCATCTACTTGTAACAAGGTGGTCTCAATGGCTCGAAATGTTGCATGAAAGTTAGCTCACGCTGGAATTCTCGAGGTTCTAGCAAGTGGAAGAAGGCAAAATAATTTTCAAGGTGGATATGTCCAGGGGAGTTATAATTTTAATGAAGGAAGAGGAGCTAGAACCCCCATAACCAAATCTGTCCAGTCTTCAGATTCACAAGGAAAAGTTGATAAGAAGTTTGGTAAGAGGCAAAATAAGGGAACTTGAAATCTATCATATTAGGAGCTAATGGATAGAAGAGCCAAAGGACTCTATTTTAAATGTGGATAGAACTATAGTCCTATACACAAGTGTCCAGAGAAGGAGTTGAAGTTATTGGTATGGGAAGATAAAGAGGAACCAACAGACCACACATAACAAATTGAGAAGAATAAGAAGGAGATTGAAGGATAGGAAGAACAAACCAATAGAAAAAGCTATATTGGAAGAAGTAGCTAATATAAAAGCCCAGTTCCTTGAATTCTGCCTTGAGGATAAGGAAATTTCTATAGGCGATAGTATTGATAGGAATATGACCTAAGAATTAGTAGTGGGTCAAGTAATGAATAGGCCCAAAATACTTAAAATTTATTTTAGAAGACCTAAGGCAAATTGAGTAGAGATGAGATAGGATGTGGTGGCACAATAGAATGTGTGTATCATAACAGAATTAGATAAGCACAACAGAATATATGTATCATAACGAATTAGTTATAGAGAGAGAAAAGGGAAAATTATATAATGGAAGAAGGAGGGGGAGGGGATCTAGTTGTTTTAGTTTGTGTGTGGTGTAAGTCAAAGGGTCGAGAGGTATTTATCTGGGTTTGGGAGAGCATTAGCTCTTGTATTTTCATTTTTTCTTCTATTCTTTTTTGGTCCTTCTTCTGTAATTCCTTTCTCTGCTAAAAGATTCAGACATACAGTCTTTGGTTCCTAACACAGAAGGCAAGGAGGTGTTTAGAGTTCAAATGAAAGGAAAAAGCTTTGCCTTGGATTTGATGAAACAGGAGCAAGCTACAATAAACAAAGAAGATATCAATGTAAGAGAAGCATGCTACAGTACACAAAGAAAATAGCAATGTAATGCTTTGGCATAAGAGATTGAGGCATTTCCATAATGCCACTCTGTTATTCATGAAAAAGAACAATCTTGTAGAAGGCTTGCCTGAATTAGAGGAAGAGCTTTTTATATATGTTGCCTATCAGTATGGGAAGTAGATAATGCTCCATTTTTCATAAAACAAGACCCAGAGGGCTACATAGAAGCTACAATTAATGCATACATATGTGGGAAGACCTATGAAAACACCATCATTGAATGACAATAAGTATTATATTGCTTTAATTGACGATCACACAAGAATGTGTTGGATTTATTTTATGAAGCTTATATATGAGGTTGCTAATATCTTTGGAAAGTTTAAAGCATAGGTGGAAATTCAAAATGGATGTAAAATGCAGGTCATCAAGTATGATAATGAAACTGAACATACCTCTAAAAAATTTAACAAATTTTATGAAGATGCAAGCATTGAACTTCAAATGACTGCACCTTATACTCATTAGCAGAATGGTGTTGTGAAGAAGAAAAATAGGACGATTATGGAAATGATTAGGTGCTTGCTTCATGACAAAGGGCTACCAAAAAAGTTTTAGGCTAAGGTTGCAAACACAACAATTTTTTGTTAAACAGATTGTCAATAAAAGCTTTATAGAAAAAGGACTCCATTTGAAGCATGTTATGGATACAAACCAAAGTTGCTTAATCTGAAGGCATTTAGTTGCATGTGCTTTTCTTATATTCCTCAAGTTAAGAGAGACAAATTGGACAAGAAAGCAAAAGCTAGGATTTTTGTAGGCTATAGCTTAGTTTCAAAGGCCTATAGGATCTACTTACTATACAGCAATAAAGTAATTGTTAGTAGGGATGTCTAATTCTTGAATTAGACATCTGAAGCTGGGACAATGACAAAAAGCTTGAGTTACAAGAGAAGAATGATGATGTAGATGAAGAACTTGTTAAAGGTACCGGATCACTCTCTAACATTTATCAGATGTGTAATGTTGCTATAATGGAGCCTGTAGGATATGAACAAGCTGTAATTGATTAGAAATACATAGCTGTAATAAAGGAGGAGCTCAAGATGATTGAAAATAACTAGACATGACAATTGGTGGAACCTAAACATAAGAAAGTTATAGAAGTCAAATGGGTTTAAAGACCATGCCTATGGTTCTGTGAACAAGGTAAGGCTTATTATTAAGGGATATGCACAGATGGTTAGGTAAATTTCTTTGAAACTTTTGCCCTAGTTGCCAAGTTAGATACCGTAAGAATGTTGTTGGCCCTTGCTACCGAAAAGGGTTGGGTTATATATAAAATGGATGTTAAGTCGACCTCTCTGAATGAATACACTATAAAAAAATTGTCTTTAGCGACGGTTAATACATTTTACAGTGTTTCTTAGAATTGCTGCAGATACATGGGTCGAAAACTATTTAGTGGCGATTTTTGCAAATTGTTGAAAAAGCATAATTAGTGGCAGTTTATCAATACTTAGTAGCGGTTATGGTTGCAATGACGTTGATCCCATTGTGAACTTAGCAACAACTTTAAATGGACTTAGTAGCGATTTTGGTTATAATTTTTATTAAAAAAATATTTTTGTGATGATTTTGTAAGGTAGTTAGCAATTGTTTTCATTAAAATGTAAAAAAAAAAATATTTTAACAATCATTTTCTAATATATTTAATGATAATTTTCCTTTAAATTTTAAAAAAATATATTTTCTTGACGATTATAGATGCATTTAACGATGGTTTTTCATCATTTTTTTTAAAATTTTCTTTTTTCAATGATTTTCATTGTATTTAGAGGTAGTTTTTCAATTTTTTTTAAAAGTGCTGCTAAATTTGATTTTTAGATTTTTTTTCTATCTTAATTTTTTATATATCTATTAATCTGCTACAAGAATAATTTATAATAAATTCATATATTTAATATAAATAGAACTAAATACAAATTTCATATTAATAATAAGAATGCAAACATTTGTTAGTCAAATATTAGAATTTACAAGTTTAAACATAATTTGACAATAATCGAAATGTAGAATTCACGATGATGCATCATGACTAGTGGAGGAAGAGCACCTTACTTTTGTGACGTGTCTATTTCTTGCATTTGGTGGCTGTAAAATAAAATTAGTTTAAGTTATTATGTTAATCCTAAGATCAACCAGAAACACATTAAAATTTATTATGCATGTCCTATAAAGCTTATTTGTAGCATTTACTATAGGAAACTCTATTTTTAAAGGATATCGATTTCCTCTTAAAAATACACAAGTGCAAAACATTCCTTGCCCTCTATTCTACTCTTACACTATGTTAAGAAAAGAGAACAATAACGTATGAGCTTTTAGCAGTCATAGTGATTTATATGAACATGAATCATTAACAAATACAAAAAATATATGCAAAAAATCATTCATAGTAGCAACAAATGCAGCAAATGCAACAGGTATTATCCAATTTCTAGAAGCTAACTTGTCACGCCCCAATCCTGGGTATGTGATCGGTGTAGAAGGTCACCAGTAGGAAATCCTTTCTATCAGGAAACTCTCTACAAGCCTTACCATACAATAATGACATGACACACCAATGCATATCAATTACTTCAACAATCAAATATAAATATTATTATCTACCGAAAATTCGGTAGAATTTTCTCTATATTTTAGACACCTGGCCACATGGCCTTAAATTCAGTACAAGGGCTACACGCCCGTTTCAACCTGTATGATAAATAAAAAGATACACAGTGGCCCAAACTAACATTATACCACCTATTGGGCGTCCATAACATATACATATGCAATCCTATCCAACTGTCATATCACATCACCATTTATACCTTTATCATCAAATGAATGGAGGGAACTTGGGGGCTCATCTGGCACTGAAAAATATGGAAATAAAAATAATGAGTTTCTAGGAAACTCAGTGAGTAAACAAATCCATACTCGCCTAAAAATCCCATTTAAAAATCATATTTGAAAATATATATTT
>JANHAO010018775.1:0-13462 GCA_026873985.1 Saraca asoca
TATTAGTTTCTTCTGGAACTTTTGATGCATGTGAGATGCCTGAAATATGCATGCAGATTAAACTGTTAGGTTTGATTTGTAGCATATTGGAGACTGCTGTAGCTCTACATTCTTGCACATATTAATAGAAAATCTACACTTTCTGTGTGGTATGCAAAGCATTTATTTATTTGTAAGTCTAAGATCCAGAATGGTTGTGGCTGATGTTGTTTTATGCTTCTAAGATCCAGAATGGTTGTGGCTGATGTTGTTTTATGCTGCAATGGCAGAGTTTGTGCAGACTGTCATTTGCCAGGCACACTGTGCATGTGGACTGATTGCACTGCATGCTTTGAGAGTTGTGGAACCATGGCAACTGAATGTGGTGGTTGCTTGGGAGGTGCCGGGGAGGCAGGGCTACCATTATTATTCATTATGGCTTTGATTGTTCTGGGACTATTTACTGTAATTGGGATTTTCTACAGTGTATTGGTGGCTACCATGGTAGGGCAACGGATATGGCAACGTCATTATCACATACTTGCAAAAAGGATGCTAACAAAGGTGTGTCTAGTTCTCCTCTTTGTGCAATTGGCCTTATTTAGCGGTCCTTATCATAGAAACTACTTAGAAATTGCTACCAGAAATAGAGAAGAGTTTCCCAGCCTTTACCTGCTAAAAATATTGTTCTCAAGACATTTACTAGAGGAGGATGGTGGCAAATCTTTTTCACACTGGCTATATAGGTGGACATATCTTGGAAAACTATTTTATGTTTTTTCAACTTAAGAAGGATCTAGCAGAATAGTGAGATCTCAACAAGTTTTGACCTTCATTATGCAGTGTTAAATTGAAAGTGGCATGGAAACAGTTTGAGATCTTTCATTTATTTATTTTCAATATGCATTAACTGCATGTTTGATCTGTATAAAAGAATGTATCCTTAACTATACTGGCTATGTCTTAATTATGAAAATATTTTACTTGTTACCACAGGAGTATGTTGTTGAGGATGTTGATGGGGAAATGACAGGATCTGATTGGTCTCCTCCGTCTCTCCCGCCGGAGCATATTCAGCAGCTGAAAACACTGGGCCTCCTATGAATCTGAACTGAAGGAGTCATTTACTCGCTGACGAGACTGGCATGATGTAGAGATAGACCGGTCTTGTATTTTGCTAGGCTGGTTCTATAACAGAAATATTCGATGAGTATTGATAATATGTTAAAAGTTTCTCAAATTAATTAGAATTGTACAATTGCGCTGATATATGTAAAAAAACAAATACCGAAAGAGGATATTTTGAATACTTTGTAACTGGTAAATCGTTGGTATTTTCCCCCGCCTTGAATATTGCTGCTTGTCAGGTTTCATTGTTTTTGTTGTATGTCTTTGCAGTGATGAAACGCTGCTGGTCTTTCATTTTGTGATGACAAGTTGAACTCTCGTGCATCAGTTGTACAATCGTTCAAAAATACACCAATAACGATATATGTAATAAATAACCAGTTTGATCATTTGTATTTGACAGTTTGGTTCCATTTATATATATATATATATATATATATATATATATTCAAGCCTGAAACTCCATAAATGTTAATTTTTTTTAATTTGATTCTTATTTAAATTTTATTTTTAATTTAATATTTGAAAGGTTTGATTTGATTCAATTAAAATTTTTTTTCTATTCATCTTTAGTCTTTTTAACAAAATTGATGTTAAAGAAGTTTAAAATTTGATGTAGCAGTTTCTAATATTTATATAACACTTTTTATAAAGTTTAAATCTATATATTACTTTAATTTAAAAGTACAAATGAGAATAATCATTTTGTTTCTTCTTTTTTTTTCTCATTTAATACAATATTATTTAAATTCATATAGACATTTAATCTTTTTATATAGTCATATTTAATATTTATATAAACATTAGATAACATCATATCAAATTTTATATTTTAAATTATCACTTTAATTAATATGATATGAAATAGATGTACGAAAAAATATGATTGAAGAAAATTAAATTTATCAAATATTAAATTGAGAATAAAAATTGAATAAAAACTAAATTATAAAAAATTATATTTGAGAACGACCAAAATGATGTTTAAGTCTATAATTAACTGTAAATGGAATAGTTTAGTTTTTCAATTGTGTAATTACCTATGAAATTAATTCATAGTTCTATATATCTATAAATAACCCGGAGATTGAGATATTTAATATTATAGCACATCACGTTTATATGTTGAGCCAATTGTCTATAGCTATTTCGCTTCAACTGAAACAAATTTGTGGAATAAATTTTGAAATTGCATCTGGTATAAGGATGTTTTACAACAATGTTAAATTATTAATACACCTACAAACTCGGTTCCCATTGCAGAATTGTCTCTCTATCTTGCTGCCCTATTAAAAGGGCTGAGAACTAACAATTTAAGATAGGAAAGCTCTACACTACTGTTACTTTAGTAGTAATAATACAAATTCCATTATACGGAACATAGATAAGGGAAAAAGCTAGAATGTATACCCAACTATCACACTATGCACCTCACAATGACGAGATGTGGACGCCATACTACAGTGAGACTTAACACCCCTTCCCCTTTTCTTCAACTTATATAGATTAATTTGCCACCGTACTGCAGAGGATCAATATAAATCACTACAACACCATCAAGAGGGGAAAAAATACCATCACTTCACACCCTGGCTATTTGCCCTGATTGGGGTAAAAGAAAAAAAAAAGAAAAAACTTATTCCCCGTACGGTGTTGAAACAAAACTATTTCCTGACAGGGGGGTAAAACGTTATCAAATTTTTTTATTTTTTTAAATAAAAAGTTAGAAAACATTGGTGCTACTAATGTTTTTTAATTTTTAATTTTTTTAAAAACATATATATTTTTTAAACTTATTATTTATTATTTTTTAATTTTCTATTTTTCTTAAAAAATATTTTTATATTTTATCAGATGACTATTCAATAATATTAACCTTATGTGATAGAAGATTTAAAATTTTAGATAAAATTAATGTAAAATAATTAAATAATATATCACAATTAATCATATATTGACTAAAATTTGAATTAAAAAAATAAAATTTTATTATGAATAAAAATTCATATATTAAATTTTTATTGTTTAAAAAAAATAAAAAAATTGGGACCAATATTTTTTTAATTTTTTTAATTTGTGATTTTTCTTTTCTTTTTTATTTAAAAATAAAAAATAAAAAGAAGAAAAAATGAAAAAAATTTCTAAAAAATTTAAAAAATAAAAAAAGAAGGTAAAAATAAAGTTGGTGTAAAATAACTAGATAATATGTTATATTTAATTAAATATTGAATAAATTTTAATAAAAAAATAAAACTTTATCATTAATAAAAAATTTAAATATTAAATTTTAAAAAATTAATTTTTTTTAGAAAAAAGAAAAAGAAAAAATAAAACATTTTTCTCAAAAAAATTAAAAAAGAAAGAAAAAATAAAATTAGTACAAATTAACTAAATAATATGATACAATTAATTATATATTAATTAAAATTTTAACAAAAAAATAAATATTTGAATTTCAAGTTTTTTCCAGTATTTTTTAAATTTTAATTTTTTCTTTTTATTTTATTTTATTTTATTTTTCTTATTTTTTATTTTTATCTTTCTCTTTTTTAAAATAAAAAAATTATTTTTTAAAATTTAATATTTGAATTTTTTATTTATGATAAAATTTATTTTTCATTGAAATTTCAATTAATATATAACTAATTATATCATATTATTTAGATATTTTACACTATTTTTTTAAAATCTTTTCAGAAAAATGTTTTATTTTATTATTTTTATTTTCTCTTCTTTTTATTTTTTTAAAAATAAAAAATTAATTTTTTCAAATTTAATATTTAAATTTTTTATTAATGAAAACATTTTATTTTTATAAAAATTTTAATCAATATATAATTAAATATTACATATTATCTAATTATTTTACACTAATTTTATTTTTTCTTCCTTTTTTATTTTTCAAATTTTTTAAAAATTTTTTTTTCATTTTTTGTTTTTCTTTTTTAAAATAAAAATAAAAAATAAAAAATTAAAAAAAATTAAAAAATGTTAATCCAACTTTTTTATTTTTTTATTTTTTATTCTTTTCTAAAAAATAAAAATTTAATATGTAAATTTTTATTTTTTTCATTCAAAATTTAATCAATATATAATTAATTGTGATATATTATTTAATTATTTTATATTAATTTTATTTAAAATTTTAAATCTTTTATCACTTAAAATCACTGTTATTGAGTAGTTATCTAATAAAATATAAATTTTTTTTAAGAAAAATAAAAAATAAAAAATTTAAAAAAAAAAAATTAGAGAACCAATATTTTTCAACTTTTTATTTTAAAAAATAAAAAAAATGGTAAAACTGGAAAATAGTTTTGTTTTAACACCGTATGGGGAATAAGTTTTTTTTTTTTTTTTGCCCCAAGCAGGACAAAAAGCCTTACACCCTCAAAGCTACCATGGTTGTGGCACTGCAACTATGTTGCACGGACATTAATATGCGAATACAGAAAAATGCAGAAACAGACATAAAGATACAATATTTTCAAAAAATATAGGATGCAGACACGTGAGAAATATGTATAAATAATAAAAAATAGAGATATATTTATAAATATTAAAAAATATTAAATTTATTTATAAATATATATTATAATTATTATTTTTTCATTTGAAAGTAAGTACCCATAATATTAAATAACAAGACATAATAAATAATAAGCTGAAAATAAAACTTGACATGCGTGTTGAAATAGGAAATACATGTCTGAACTTTTTAAAATTACGAATACGACCCTACAATCGAGCTTGACACGCGTGTCAAAATAGGAAATGAGTGTCTGAACTTTTTAAAATTATGGACACAATTCCGATAAGTTTCGTATTAGTGTCGATGAGTATCGATATTGTCACAGACACGACTATTATTTGAGATGTGGATGCGTGGTAGCAGCGCACAATACGGAGTCCCTGATTCAAGTAACTAAGGTAAAATTATATTTTGTCTGCTTCACTGTCCCCAGAAGCTTACTTCATAACTCTGATGTATTGTCTTTCATGTATACTACTTCATAGATTCTTCGCCGTACAAAAAAAGCATACCGTATAAAGTCTAATGCTGGCAGCTATCGTTTCTGATGGCATACAAAAGAAACTTTTAACTTAATCTAGCAAGTTTATCACAGCTAAAAATCTCGTTGAGACTTCTGCACACCAAAACATGTACCTGAAATTCCTGAAAATCATCTCAAAATCCTCTTTTGTCAACGCCGAGACAGAGTATGTAAATTGGCGTTAGAAATCGCCCAACAATGTTGTTATGCCCGCAATTTTATACGACCGATGATATTCAACAAGCCAGAGTAAAACTAAAGCCATAACCAATAGTGTGATATTAAAAAAAAAAAAAAAAAAACTGCCTTCATCTTAATCCATCCATAATTGGTGGGTGAAGTAGTATTACACAAGCTATAACAATACGCAAGTAAACAAATAATCTAAGCATATTAATTGATTTACACTAACCTCTTTTCCTTCTTCTGAATTACAATTTCAACTCAAACCCTGCGCAGAGAAAATCATCCCTGATAATCAAAATTGCTAAGTCAAGATTAGTAAATCACTTGGAGCCGCGTGCATTATCATAGTTAACGACACAGAACCTACATGTGGAAAATAAAACTGGTTGGACACGCTTCTTATCTCTCTGACTCAATCCACATCTATATCTAAGGCCATCCAGAAAATACTAAAGACAACTAAACTAAGCAAATGGTGGTATACCAAGTCATATCTTATCCGCTCTTTCTCTTCCTCTTCATCTTCTCATCAGTATCTTGCTTCCTGCCATCTCTTCCATTGCCAACATCTGGAGAAACCAGACTTCCTTGATATACTTTTGCACCGAGTGCCCTCGGAGCACCATGAATTTTAACACATCTGAACAGTCTCCTCTTCAAATCATACCAAACAAGCTTCTTTTTGTCCTTCTCAAAAAGAATCATGTCTCTACTCTTTGAATATGCTAAAGGAGTCAGATATGCAGGACCATCTTGAACAAGAGAAAACAACTTCACCCAAGATTCATTTACCCTGTGTCCCGTCATCACCCACACGTCAACATGAGCTCTGTTATGATGACACAGAATGCATAATTTCCCTTTCAACACAGCACCATTTATCCAAAAATAGTCATGCTCAAATTCAGGGAGATGCAAATTATCATTAAATTTTTCATCTCTAAAATCAAAAGCAAAAAAATATCTATAACTAAAGTCATTGTAGTTTATATTCATCAGCAAGTGCAGAACACCGTCAGCACATAAACCAGACCCTCCATCAGAAACGTGAATAGGATCATTTAACATGAAGACGTAGATAGGAACGGTGGTAATCATTTTCCAAGAATAACTTTTCAGACTGTAAAGCTTAACTTCGGCATATTTATCGTCAATATCCTCCCCAAAAGCTAGACCTTGTAGTCATCGTTAATGGGATCATAACCAAAACCATATATGACACTGTTTATATAGATGTCCGAAAGGATATTCAGTTCAGGTGGAGAGATAGGTAAGGCATGCAATGCTCTAGTCAAAGGGTTCCATAAAACTGGTGTAGCAATACAGAGCAAGCCATTGGAGGAAACAACGACCCTAGCACTGTCAATCTCATGACTCTCCAAAGGGAAATCATAAATTCGTACTGCTTTGCTAAAGGAATCAAAATCGAGATGCCAGAAGTCAAAATTTGATCCGAGAATGAGATTAAGGTCTGAATAGGTTTCGGTTGAAAGAAGAGGATGGCGCTTGACGAAATCTTTGCTGTTGATTGAGGAACGCCATGACTTGGAGACAGACTTGTAGCGTAAAAGGGATTTCACTGGTAAAAGGAAAAGAATGTCGTCGATCACGTCTTGTGGTAAGTTCACCTTGTTCGCCATAACAGAACTTCACAAGTCAGCTTTTGAAGCTGGAAGGGTTCTCTTGGAGCTTTTATGTTTTGACAGGTTTTTCGGGATTTCATTTCTTCCGTGTGATTGATTTGATTGATGAAGCCTAGACTGACATCAGCTACAGGCAATTCTTCGCCCATTTTTTATGGGAAGGTCCCGCCCAATCCCGCCAATGTCTAGATAAGATTAGATAATTTTCATAAATTAATTTAAGAGAACTTTTTTAAAAAATGAGTTTATATTTTAAAAAATATATATTAAGAAATTTCTTCTAGAATATGATATTTATTTGAATATGTCAAAAGATTTTTTAAATACCCATTATTATAAAATTAAAATAATATTTGTTATGAGTATTTTTTGATATTATGCGAAATAGACTGACGAAAGTCTCGCCAGAAATAAATTCATGTGAGAAAAAAATTAAATTTATCATATCGCTAGTTACACGAGCATATAATATAGCAGAAGCTCCAGCTTGTTAAAGGATAAATGACAAGTCCTGACTTACATAACAAACAACTCGTTGTACGCAAGCTCATATCGTTAATGGTAAGCTTGCGAGATTGACATTACTAATCGAAGGCCAGCAATAACTTTAAATTAAGAGTCTCAGCTCGTGGATGTGGCATCTCGCCCAATAAAAGGACTCGTCAAGGGTAAACTTAAAGCAAGGATCCTTTCGGACTAAGATTTGTGGGACCAGTCTGCAAGAAGCAGCATGTAGAGTCCACTCACAGAAAACAATCTATAAAAGTCAGTCAGCACCTTACAAAAGTCATCTTACAGTAGTTTAGACCGTCTTGTACATTTATTTTGATGTAATAGAAATATAAATTGTGTAATTACATTTGTTACCTCCCAGCCTCTATAAATAAGAGAAGGGAGATCTGTAAAGCATTCTAAAAGATCGAGGAACCATACCAAAACTTTGAAAAAATTTCTTCAGATCAATAAAAGCTACCGTGAACATAGGGATTAGTACTCCTCGATTTTGGCCTAATAATGTTAAAAATCCTTTTGTATTGCTATTGTTCCTCTTCATCCCCTCATTTCTTTACTTGCTTAATCGGATTGTAGTTTGAATCCCAAAGAACTTTTCTGATTGATTAGATTTGGAATCGAATCCAAACCCACCATCAATAATATTAAAACAAAGTATAAAAAGCAATTATTTTTTTTTTTTTTTTCAAAATTACATCTGGAATAAAGTTATCTTTAGTATAAGTTCACCCTTGGGATCATGTTGGAAGCAAAAGTAGTTTTTTTTTTTTTTTTTTTTATCTAAACCTCAATTTGTTATTCCAAACTGAGGTTATATTTCAAATACGGAGGATGGTTTTCAAATATGGAGGATGGTGGTCTGTATATGGCATACAATAGATCTAGATGACCTAGAAGGTGATAAAGAAATGGGTTGAACTAAATTTAAATGCTTCCACGAAACAAAAAAAATTTATTGGTTTTTATGAAAATTTATTATAAAAATTATAAAAATCATAATTTGTTTGATATAAAACATGTGTTTTTCTTTTTACAAAAAAGATATAAATATATATAAATTTTATGTTTGTATATAAAAAAAATTATAATTTCAACATTTAAAAAATTTGAAAAATTTTATTTTTATATAAAAGTTATAATTTTCAATGAAAAAGTTGATAAAAGTATTAAAATTTTTCAAAGAAGTTGTAAGAGTTTTTAAGAATTTTTTATACAAATTTAAATGATGTTATTGTAATTTTTTGTGTACTAGGTACATAAAAAAATACGCACACTTGCAATTTTTTTTTTGTCAAAATTGCTAAAATTTATATAAAATATTACAATTTTATGATTTTTATTATGTTATACTTCCATAAAAATTCACAATATATACTTAAAAATTTTACAAATTTTTATGTGAGTTTCACGTAAAAGTTATAATTTTTTATATAAAATTTTACAATTTTTTCATATAACATTGTAAGTTTATAGGCAATTTATGTTTAACAAGGACAGAAAAATTACATTTTTATCATTTAAAGTTATATGACTTTTTTAAAAAATTTTCTTATTTTTATATAAAAATTAAAATTTTTTTTTCCATAAAATTACATTTGAAACAAGTATCAAACATAATCCATAAAATTATGTCGTAATCAAAATTTAATCTCTTTTTCCCATTTCCTTGTCAGAGTTTTGCTGTACTTAAAATTCATTGTTATTGTTGAGTTCTGTCCATGTCCTTCCTTCATGTCTCATTCAGTTAACCACGTTATTAAATTTTTGGTTACTATCACTTCAGATAGTGGTTTTGTTGTATCTTATACAACAAACAAACATAGCATTTGTATCATAAAATTCTCCTTCAAATATCACTCTAGTCTTTCCAATGTAATTTTGAATATTTTTTGTGTAAATATTGTTACGACATGAGTTATATATTGTCTACTTCTAAAATATTATTATCAACCTTTTGTTTGGATTTATGAATAAATCAATTTTTTTTTATTCTTAAGGCATCCTAATTTTTTTATTACATCTCTTTCATTAATAAATATAAATTAAACTCCTTTTTTTATATTTATGTTCAATATTTTTAATATTATAAGTTATAAATTTATTTTTTATGTGAAATTATCTATTTCTTAAAAGAAATTTTAATAAATTATAATTATTTATTTTTTAAAGAAAAAATCTAAAAAATAATATATTAAAATTTAAAATATTATTAAAATAACAAATATTCAAATAAATCATAATATATATTTGTGAGTTATTTTACATATAATCAATTAATTTTATTAAATATATTTATATAGATCACTAATATTATTAATTGATCAAATCAATTAATATAATTAATTATCAATAAATTGTGTCAAACATGATATATATCTTAGGGAACAAATACAAACAATCTGTATATTGAAAATTATAATTAAATCTGAATTATATAGATAGACAATTAAGAATGTGAATAGAAATAAATAAATGGTAAGATTTACTCATTAGAAATAAATAATTTAAATAAGATACTTTAGAAAATCACTTTGTAAGTGTGAATAGATAAATAAAGTGTTTATAACCCTACGCCTGTTAGTTAATGATGACGACAGGGCATACCAGCACACAATGCTGGCAAAAAAAATCCAGCAATAAAAAACTAACTAAATCAAATCAAAATTGAGGCATTGAAATTTAGACATAGGTTATATTTTAAAAAAATTAGTTTATAATTAAAAATAATTTAAAAAATTCTAATCACTTCTAATTAAATTTATTTGAAGTTTTATCTCTCAATTAAATAAAAGTCTTTATTTACAATTGTATTTTTCTATTAAATGTGTGGTGAAGAATGTATATAATATAGTGTACTATTATTTGTTTATACATTAAGAAATTGTACGATAATTGTTATCGTATAATAGTTTTTCATTAATTAATATGTAATTGAACAAATACTATGTATAGTACAGTACATAATTTTTATGAATTTATATTTTATTAATGTGAAAAATTATGTGTTATATATAAGTTATGACAATTGACATTAAACTTTAAAATTATAATATTATTGACGGTCAATTTCAGTAATTGGTCAACTGAGAGTTCTGGAATCTAAACTGCTATATAAGACGTGAAATATGAAGAAATGCCGAGAGCAAGAAGAAGAAGAATAGGATAAACACACAGGATTTATCGTGATTCGGCTAAAGCCAGTATGACCCCTACGTCTACGGTGACAATATTTGCTTTGAAGTTGTTTCTCTGCTCGATTTTACAATGTTTACAGTTTTCTCTCTATTTCAGCAAGGTTTCTACATGTATTTTTCTATCTCTATTACAATGGACTCTCCTCCTATTTATAGGAGCAGGGAAGGTTATAAGTTATAATTTATCATTGTAAAACTATGATTACAGCAGCATTAGGCAATAAATGCTAGGTGTCAATTCATAAATGCGGGGCAAATCATTGTTGGACTTTGGAGGCTGATTTGTAAGTAAGAAGTGTGTTCAGATTGTCAATCAGACATTAGCTATTCTCAATTATGTCGGGGGAAGCTCGCTGTAATCTTGGTCTACTGGAGGCTTCGAGCTTTTGTTGCGTATTCTTCTAATTGGCTTCAGTGACCTTGCTCTTGATTGGGCCACACTTTTTGTCTTGGTCTGGTCCATTGAGCTTTTACTGGCTCATTTCACTTAGTCCATAAAATGCCTATAACACTAGCCCTTAACTCTCAATTCGCTTTGTGAGCTAGGAGTTAGCTCTTATAGGCAGGGTCCCCCCATTCGTGGTCTGCGGTGTTGCCAAGTCCTTCATCTGTAACCTATCGTGCAATTAAAGTTTTTGCTTATGGCCTATTGTGTGGTCATGTCAGGCTTTAATCTTTAATCTTTCACTTCGTACTTAGCTATACTTTTTACTACGTTTGTTTTACAACCGTTGGCGTGGCAACCTTGTTCCGCATTGAATTGCTCGATTAAGAATAACTAGACATTTTCTGGATTTTTTAGGAAGGTCAGATTAGTCCATATAAGGTGTGAAAAATTTCTCTCTTTTCACGGAATAACCTGATGAGTGTCTCAGATGAGCCCTCCATGTTTATGATGAAGTGAATCCTTGGTGGAATCCTGAAAGGCGTGTTCAGTCTACTGCGAGAGTTTCTCCCCGAGGATCTTGTGAAGTTTTGTTATAGGAAGCTTCCACGGGCAATTCCTTTTTGAGGATCCCAGGAAATTTTGTTACCTTCCTTTGCCACCTCTTTGTGGTTAAGTTGAATAAGGCAGCTTTTCACCTTCGTTCTTTGGTTTCCTTGTATGACAAGATAATTCGGTCGGTGTCTCCAGACATTGGGAGCTGTTGGGCCGAGGGATGAGCTATTAGCTTCGGAGGAAGATAAGAGAGAGGAGCTGGAATAGCCTAGCCTATTGTGGCTCCTAAAAGGCCAGTTCCTTTTGCTTATTATAGTTGTAGGCTTATTTCAATCTTTGTACTCTAAATTTTCTTGTATAAATTCACCTCGTTGAAAGAGGCTTTGTAATGAAAGTTGTCTTTTTTCTAACATTCCAGTGTGTAATTGGTTGTCGATCGTTGCAGAAGATAACATTCAAACTTTTTCATAAATTGAGTTCCGCATGTCATATTTAATCAAATATGGAGCTAAATGCCCAATTGGTGAAATTAATCCACTTCGTCTGATAATAGACTTGAGCATTGAAATGTTTTAACCAATAGCAAGTTTTTAGTTCGCAAGAAAATTGTGAGTAGTTGGTGGCATGAGTCTGATAATGCTTAGACTGTGCTTTAGTTAGGACAAACTTGCGAGTTATTAAATGTGTTGAGCTGAAGCTAGGTTGCATGCATAGCAGGAGATTAAGTGTGCCCTGGGCAATTAGGTGTGCCTGAACTTGCACGAGGTTGTGAGGGTAATTAGGCGCACACAAGTTGAAGCGAGGTCACGTCTACTGCAAGAGATTAGGTGCACCTGAGCTGTCAGTAGGCGATTAGGTGCACCTGAGCTGAAGCGAGGTTGAATGCACAATGGGCGATTAGGTGTGCACGTATTGGCATGAGGTCGCAAGGGCAATTGGATGCACCCGAGCTGTCAGTAGGCGATTAGGTACGCCTGAACTGAAGTGAGGTCGCATCCGCAGTTGGCGATTAGGCGCGCCTTAGGTGATTAGGTGCACCTAAGCTGTCAGTAGGCGATTAGGTGCACCTGAACTAAAGTGAGGTCAAATGTACAGTGGGTGATTAGGTGTGGATGCACTGGCATGAGGTCGCGAAGGCGATTAGGTGCACCCAAGCTGTTAGTAGGCGATTAGATGCACCTAAACTGAAGCAAGGTCAAATGCGTAATGGGCAATTAGGTGCGCATGCACTGGCATGAGATTGCGAGGGCAATTAGGGGCTCTCGAGCTATTAGTAGGCGATTAGGTGCACCTGAACTAAAGCGAGGTCACATCCGCAGTGGGCAATCAGGTGTCCCCTAGGTGATTAGGTGTGCCCAAGCTATCAATAGGTGATTAGGTGCACCTGAACTGAAATGAGGTCGAATACACAATGGACAATTAGTTGTGCACACACTAGCATGAAGTCGTAAGGGTAATTAGGTGTGCCCGAGTTGTCCATAGGTGATTAGGTGCTCTTGAACTAAAACGAGGAACAGATTACACGAGAGCTACGAGTTATTAATTCGTATGAAAGCTGTGAATATTAGGTCACAAGGGAGCTGTGAATGTTTGGTCACAAGGGAGTTATGAATCTTAGGTTGTAAGGAAGCTGCGACTGTTTGGATGCAAAATGGCCAGAGCCATAGCTTGTTGGTTGTGATCTATTGAAGGCTGTCCACATGGTAAAAGAGAGTAAAATTACAACAGTAAAAATGAGGTGCTATCCTTGTACTTCTTCTTGTAAATTTCTAGCTTTCTTCTCCATTTACTTGCCATAAATTTCCAGCCACAATTGGATTTTAG
>JANHAO010018776.1:0-13460 GCA_026873985.1 Saraca asoca
TTAACACTTATCAGTCCCAGGCGCTTGTCGGGTTGGGTTATTTCGGGTCAGTCCCTTACCAGGTCAGGCCACTGTTATCGTTTTTCGTACCAGTCCCAGTCCCAGACCAGGCAAAATTATACCAGTCTCAGGCTAACCCGTTAAACCCAACCCATTTTGACACCTCTATCTATTAGTGCACCAATTGATTTAATTGCAAGAAGCCATGAAATTGGCCACGTTTAATCACATGTGCGAGACAATTTACAATCACGTTTATTCAAAGTCAAATAAAGTCTTTATTTAATTTTATGTTTTCTCATCATTTAAAGCACAAGCCAAACAGAATCTTTATCTATTACAATGCAATGTGTTATTAATTGTTTGAATACTATAAAATTATAAGATAATTATCATTGACTAACAGATTTTGATTCATTAATAGTTAACTAAGTAAATATGTGTACAATATATTGCATAATTTTTATAAATTAATATTTCACTTATATGAAACTCTATGTTATATATAAATGATGACAATTGTAGAATACTTTAAATTACATTTTGAAATTTTAGTTATATTTTTACAATTACTAATACTATCTTCTAATAATATTAATCATAAAAAACTAAAAAAAATTAATAAGTCTAAATCAATATTAACCATTTGAAAATATTTTAAATCGACTTGAATGGTACTGACGATAGATTTTGGTTCTAGGCCAAATTTTAATCAATAGGGGATTTTTTTGAAACTCAAGCTGTAAGTTGGTAGCAAACATAGTAAATGAATGTAGAAGGCAATGAGAAGAGGAAGAGTGGAAAGAAACACAGAGCTTTTAACGTGATTTGGCCAAAATTGGGTAGTACCGATCCCTACGTCCACGATAATATATTAATCTAGAAGAATTTTTACAGAGTTTCAGTATAGCTGTTTTCCTCTGCCTAGTGCTTGTTTCCTTTCTTTTATTTATAGAAGAGAGGAGGTTACAATTATAATTTTATATGCTATAAATCTATTACATCAGGTATTTAATATACAAGATATAACAAACTGAATGAAATCCTACAAATCGGCTTATGCCGGTTACTTTCTGCAGATGGGCCCCTTGTCTACTGGGCGTGACATATGCTTGTCTCTTGCTTAGTAAGCTTCTGGCCAGATATCACATTTCGCAAACCAGAGCCTATAGTCTGGGGTCGTTGTTCTCTTCTTAGGTAGTGAGATCAAGCTCGTTCTTACCGAAGCGAGCTCGTGGATCGCTAATTACATGAGCCAAGAATTAACGTCAGCGAACTGGAGTCCTGCTACTACTCGAGTCTCGCACCAGCTTGCTTACGAGGTTTCAAATTTCACCCATAATATAAGCTCTCCAACTCTCAGCTCACTTCGTGGGCTGGGAGTTGAGATTTGTTGGAGGTCATTCATTTGCAGAATACAATGCAATCAAAGTCTTTATTGAATTATCGTTTTACCTATTCCAGGCCATACCTTCCACAGTACGTGTCTTGTAACCATTGGCGGGTCAACCTCGTTCTCTCCCGAGGCAATTAATGAAAGTGGTTGGAGGTTCATTTGGACCCTTTGATGAAGCTGGGTTAATCCTATTTAAGGAAAAATAAGTCTTCTTTGCTTCTTCATCAAGCAATCCATAGGTATCTTAGATAAGTCTCCCTTATTTTCATTATTCTCCCTTTCTGATAAGGCTTATATGGTCTGCTGCATAAGAAGCTTTTCAGATAATGCTTGCTTGAGAATGTGGGAAGATATTGCATGGATCTCAAATTATTTCCTCATAATGACACCATGGGGTTCCTCCATTCCAACCACTCTGGCATCCTTTCTTTGAATCTTCTGTACTAGGTGGAGGGCTGGAAAGGAGTTTTGAACCAAGGAAGGCGACAAGGGAAAGAGTTGAAATCAAGCATGCTTGTCAACCCTTTCTACTGACTAGGGCTTCTCTCCTTTCTTCCAAAATGTATAGTTGTAGGCTTTTTAAACTTGCATTTTCACTCTTTTTGATGTAAATGTACCTTGTCGAGGCTCTTTTAATGTATAAAATCTTTCTTTGTGAATCTTGTGCGTTGTATTAAATTTTCTACACATCACAAATAAAAACACAAATTCTTGCAATTCACAATAAAATGAAATATCCAAGTAGCCAATCAACCAGGTTTCTTCTTAAGCAATAAGCTTAAGCAGAATGTTTTGCGAATGACTAATGTATGAGAACTGCGAACACTTAGCCTTATGAGAGCTGCGCTTCACAGGCTGCAGCAACTTAGTTACCTAAGAAGTGAGTTTATTTTGAACGTCTCCAAGCCTCAACGAGCCTACAACTCAACTGGATATTAAGTTTATTTTGAGTGTTTCCACACCTCAACTAGATTGAAGGTCGTAGTTAGATAATGAGTTTATTTTGAGCGTCTCCACGCCTTAGCAAGCCTACAACTCAACTGATATTAAGTTTATTTTGAACAACTCCACGCTTCAGCGAGCCTACAACTCAACTAGATATTAAGTTATTTTGAGCGTCTCCACGCCTCAATTGGACCAAAGGCCACGGTTGGATAATGAGTTTATTTTGAGCATCTCCACACCTCAACTAGACCAAAGGCCGTAGTTGGATAATGAGTTTATTTTGAGCGTCTCCATGCCTCAGTGAGCCTATAGTTCAACTGGATATTGAGTTTATTTTAAGCATCTCCACGCTTCAGCAAGCCTACAGCTCAACAGGATATTAAGTTTATTTTGAGCATCTCCACATCTCAACTGGATCGAAGGCTGCAGTTAGATAATGAGTTTATTTTGAATGTTTCCATGCCTCAGCAAGCCCACAGCTCAACTGGATATTGAGTTTATTTTAAACATCTCCACACCTCAGCGAGCCCATAGCTTAACTAAATATTAAGTTTATTTTGAGTGTATCCACACTTCAACTGGACCGAAGGCCACAGTTGGATAATGAATTTATTTTAAGTGTCTCCATGACTTGGTGAGCCTGCAGCTTAACTGGACATTGAGTTTATTTTGAGCTCCACGCCTTAGCAAGCTCGCAGCTTAATTGGATATTGAGTTTATTTTGAGCCTCTCAACATCTCAATTGGATTGAAGGTTGTAGTTAGATAATGGACACAAATGCCGCTTGAGAAAACTAGCTATATACGAGCTGCGGAGGCTATGGATACTTGTATGCAAAAAGCCAGCCAGAAACATATAAAGGAGAATTTGGAGAAAAGCTAAGCCAATCAACAAACAAAGTTTCTTTTAACAGAGGGAAGCTTTAACACTAGTTTTCATATTTCAATACAACATTAATATATAATTCTAACTGAGCCCCCTGGCTCTTGGTTGGCATCTCGCTGAGGATGCTGAGATTGTTGCCTTGTAGATCGCACTACATATTCCCTTAGTGTGGCCTCTTCTGATCAAGTCCTCTATTGCGTCTCTAAGGGCTCGATAATTCAAAATGTTATGGTCGGCTTCATTATGGTAGGCATAAAATTCTTCTTGATTCCTCCGCCTGTATGGAATTCTAGAGGGTGCAAGCCTTTTAAAGTCCTCTCTATCCCTCTCTGCCATGTACATCTTATCTTGAGAGTCTGATAGGATACTGTATTACTCATAGTGGCCTCGATACTGAGGTTGCTTAACTTTGGGTCTCTTAGACTTCTTTGCGGCCTGCTCACTAGAGTGGTCACCTTGATCCACCTTGCCCCTCTTCTTACTGTGGAAGGAGCCATCCTTCTCACCTTTCCTTTTGAACTTTCCTAAGCCGAAGGTTTCTTCCCATTTAATCTGCTTAACAACTCGTTCATAAAACTTAGTTAGATCTTTCACCAGGGACTTGTACAGGATTTTGTATAGCTTTCTATCTTTATAGAGCCCTGCAAAGATTATTGCCAATATGGTTTCTTCAGATGGATTCTCCACTGAATTAGCTTCAAGTCTGAACCTGGCAATGTAATCTTTCAACGACTCATGCTTGCACTAAAATATCATTGCGAGATGGCAGGGGGCATGAGCTACCTCTTTAGTGCTCAGTACTAGCTAATGAACTTCTATTGGCAATCTTCTTAGCTACATATTGAGTGGGCCAAAAGACTTCTGAACTAGGCTCGAGGTGCACCTCCCAACATAACCGGGAAAACTCAACATTTGACCAGAGGATCAACCATTTGCAAGTCCATCTAAGCATTGAATGTATTCAGATGGTCATAAGGATCAAAGTATCCATTATACAGTGGAATTGCGAGAACTTTAAGTTTGAGGGGGAGGGGCTAAGCCTCAATCTCTTCAGAGAATGGCGACCTCTCTTTGTAGTGAGCTCGGTCATTTGGAGCTCAGAGGTGTTCCTCTAACTGGACCATTTTTCATAATAACTCTTCAACTAATGAGTCTCGTGCCTCAAATTGTTGGCTAGAAGATTGCTGGATCCTCTAATTCTCCTGGTCACGAGAATCATGACCTAGAATTCACTTCTACGAGTCGTGAGCTGTAAATCTTCACGTCCGATCCTACTCAAAGGCCCTGCTGGCTACTGTTGGTGAACATTTTTGGGTATAGCAATTTTCATTTACTTTTACACACCTTGTGCTAGCATTGTGACTGCTCTAATCAGTTCTCTCATCATACTTTCCAGTCTTTCCTGGCATTGAAGCCAAGTTTGTGCTTCATTGGTGCCATTGGGAATAGCAGCAGGTTGAAAAGAGTTGGTTGGGGGCAAGCCAGAAGTAGCACCTATGACAGGAGCCATGAAGGAGTCCATTGTAGATACATAACCTTCCGAAAGGTTAAGCAATGCATTTGAAGCTCTGATAGCTTTTTCCTTTGCCATTGTAGCAACAGGAAACAAACCAAAAGACAGGTGAGTCCCCACATATGGCACCAAAATGTTGACGATAGATTTTGATTCTCGACCAAATTCTAGTTAACGGGGGATTCTTTTAGAACTGAAGTTGTAATCTAGTTGCAAACACAGTAAATGAATGCAAAAGGCAATGAGAAGAGGAAGAGTGGCAAGAAACACAGAGCTTTTAACATGGTTCGGCCAAAATCGGGCAGTACCGATTTCTACGTCCATGGTAATGTATTAATCTGGAAGAATTTCTAAAGAGTTTCAGTATGGTTGTTTTCCTTTGCCTAGTGCTCGTCTCCTTCCTTCTATTTATAAAAGAGAGAATGTTACAATTATAATTTTACATACTGTAAATCTATTACATTAGGCATTTAATGTACAAGACAAAACGAACTACATGAAATCCTGCAAATTCGCTTATGTCGGTTACTTTCTACAGGTGGGTCCCTTGTCTGCTGGGCGTGACGTATGCTTGTCTCATGCTTAGCAAGCTTTTGGTCAGATATTACATTTCATAAACCAGAGCCTACGATTTGAGGTCGTTGTTGTCTTCTTAAGTAGCGGGATCAAGCTCGTTCTTGCTGAAGCCAACTCATGGATCGCTAATTACATGAATCGAGAATTCATGTTCTCGGCACTACAGCAAGCTGGAGTCCTGTTGTTACTCAGGTCTCTTGCCAGCCTACTTACGAGGTTTCGGATTTTATCCCTAACAAGCGATTTAAATTGATTTTAAAATTTGAATTGATTAATATTGAATCAATTAAAATGTAAATTAAAAAAAATGATTTAATTAAACAAAATTTATGAAAATCACCCTTATCCGAGTCGCGTCCGCCTCTAATCCACGCCGATCGAGAGATCAAAGTGTCAACCGTCTTAGCCTTTAGCTTTTGGGCTCAAAACATCTTTTTCCCCTAGAAGTAGCAGACATTACTCTAAGGACTTGATATACCTCCTTTCAATTTTGGTTAATTAAACTTTTAGTACCTAAAATTTATTTTTATTGTAATTTTATTCTTACACAATTTTTTTATATTTGATTTCTTAAAATTTATTTTTATTTATAATTAATTTTTTATGGCATTAATTGGTTATTTTAATTTATTATTATCTAATGTAATTAACATTCGTGAACTGATATATTTATATTATGATATAATAATGTAGAACTATTTATTAAAATGACAAATTAATGCAATTTGAAAGAAGTATTTAGACAATGACAATGAAAAAAATAAATATATATAATTAAAATTATAATTCTTGATTTTTTTCTTAATTTTTGTGATTAGGTCCTTACTTTATTATTTCTTAGTCATATTATAACTGAAAAAATTGGAAATATATATCTTGGATAATTAAAAATAAAAATCTCTAAATTAAATATAATAAGAAGTTAATTACAAAGAAAATTAAATTCTAAAAATTCAATTACAAAGAAAAAAAAAGCATAAAAATAAAATTAAAAAAATAAAGCAAATCATAGGGATGAAGAGCTTAATTTAACACTCAATTTTTAATACCTTTCATCATTCATTTTTTTAAAACATTTAAGAGCATGATTGCTTTAGAATTTAGAGTTTTACTTTTATACACACTTTTCCATTTTTTGACAAATTAATTTTATAAAAATTTATGATTTTTGTGTTTTTATAACTTTTTTACAAAATTTTATTTTTAACAAACTTTATATGTAACAATAAATAATACGAAGTGCGGTTTTAGGAAAATAGTCCCTGTTTAAAGTAAAAAATTATTTCATCATTCACACATTGATTATTATTATTATTATTCACAAATTGCAAAAGAGGCAACTCGTTGCCCTGTTTAAGGCAAAAATTAATAATTGACTAACTCACCGTTGGAGGCCGAAAATGAGATGAGCCGTTGGATGTCAAGACAGACAGACACTTGCACATCCTTTAAACAAATCAAGAATTAAAATTTCGAAGTTACAGTGAAAAGCTAACACTCTAAACAAGTCAAAAAGGCTGCATTAAAAGCTTAAGAACTAAAACTTTACCCTTTTTTTGTTTGGATTGAAATTAGAAGGAAAGAAAAATATGACTGGAAAATAGGATGAAAAATATTGTTTAGCCCTATTTGGTTGTGGAAGAAAATAGGGGAAAAGAGAAATACAGTGGAAAATTAGACTTGGGACCCAGGGGAAAGATTTCTTCTTAAACTCAAACAAAAAATGGGTGGAAAAAAGCATTTGTTGCCAATTCTGAATCCTAACTTCAAGGAACAGTTCTGGCACAAAGGTGAGACAATATAACTCAATTTATTATTTGGTTTCCTCTACGACTCAAGTATTTCACTTCTTGTTGTGCTTTCTAAGTTAATCTAATGCCACTTGTCAAAAGAAAAATAGAAAACCCTTCCTTTCTCTCTCTTTGGTAGGGAGAGATTGTTTTCATTCATTGTTTCTATTGTGGGTTTCTACTATCTACTATGATAAGGTGATTTTTTTATTATCTTATTCATCGGCTTCAAATTCAAACCTATCTCTCTCTCTCTCTCTCTCTCTCTCAAAATTTCTGCTGAAACTTTGAAGCTATCAATCTGACTCATTGAGTTCGTTTTCTCCTCGATCAAGCTCTGCCTCATATGAGCTAGTTCAAGATAAGAAGATTGATATGCATTAATCATCATGGTAAGTTTGTTGGGATGAATCGTTTCATATACTTTTGTATTACCTAGTTGAATTTTTTTTACTCATTCAGCCGCTTCATTGAATGTATTAGACTTAGAGCTTTTGTATTATTCTGTGTAATTTGATATATTTGCGTTCGAATTTTTTCTAAGTTTATATATATTTTGGAGAGTAAGTGTAAGTTGTTGAAATCTGTTGCAAAATTATGTTGGCCGATTCATTATTTAAGATCGTCTATTATAGCGTTTGGCAAATATGAATAGGACAGCTAAATATAATTTGGACAATTTTGAATAGGCAATGTGCATAATTTGATAGTTTAGAACTTGATAGATAAGGCTTGATGAATTTTAAATGATAGTTCAAGCATAAAACTCAATAATTTGATAGTTCAGAACCTAATAGATACGGCTTGATGGATTTTAAATGACAATTCAAGCATATACAAGGCATCATGTACATTACCTATTCAAAATTATCTAAATATATATGCTACATTTCATAGTTTACTAATGTGAGCAAAGCACTTATGCAATGAATTATATTTCAAGAGCTCCTTGGACTTTGAGCTCATACAGACTTTAGGCTTTAACCTTATGTACAGACATGCAAAATTACACAGGCATAATTTACTAGAGTTACAAATACAAAGTCAATACATGAAGGGTATACATGCAAAATCAACCATGTTATTTTTCTGTGAACTTGCAGAGAATAGTCTCTAACAAATACACTATTCTTTCTATTGGAACTCCAGTTTTTATTTATTCATTTATTTTTAATAGAATCTATTGCAACTACAATTCAATTGAATAGTTTGAAATGGTGAGTTAGTTATAGGTCTCAGATTGGTTATAAGTCTAATGACTCTTACTTTATTACTAAGATAGCAGGGTGTTCTTCCACATACTGTATTCTTTGGCAAGGCAAGGTAGATTTACTAATGATTCATAGATTGTTTTTATGTCTGTTAAACATATGCAATACTATCTTAACTTCTTGAGTTTTAATTGACTTGAAAACTTCCAGCTTGGTGTGTTATAGGCTAAATATGTCATGATATTTAGAATTGACACAAACTTTGGAAGTTTAAACATGTCTTCCATTGTTTAAATATATTTTCTGTATATAATCTATAGGAGATGCTGATCTGACACCTCCATCTAAACAAAAAAAACCACTATAGCAGTAAGGATATAATCATTAACGATCAAACATTTCTCCACTATATTGGACTGCATATTAGGGCTACAACCAGCTACCGAACCAAGCAAGTTTTAGGGAACTCATGATTAGAACAATGTGAACTTATATTTTGCATCCGCCTTTGTGACTAGATTGAATAACTACTTTCATGATGTTTGCATAGAAAAGGTTGCTCTCACATTATAAGCCTTTAGCTTATAGGTTGATTTCATAGTATATAAATTTTATGATTTTATTGCATGGCCACATGTTCATTAAATAGACAACTAAGGTAGCAATGGGTTCTTTGTGGACAAGAGTCTAGACAATATATATGATGATAAATATCACGTAAAATAAGTAACTAATTTTGGAGTGACAATTGAAGATATTTTTTTTTACTCAATTGAGGGTGGATTGTAAAAGTCGTCATTCAGTTTGTGTGTTATAAGTTATATGTTACATTGTATATATGTTGCATTTAGTACAATTGCTTTCACAAAATATCCACAAACCCATGGGTGATAGGAGCGCAAGAAGAGATCAAGTGCGGCAAGAATTGATGTAGCAACTACTACATTCAAAAAATAACCATGATATCATATGTATGGGCCCTCGTGCATTTCTTCACTTATATGAGTAATTATAAAGCACTGGTAGAATAAAGGATTTTGTTAAGGCTACAGTTGAGGAGCAAGTAGAGAGATTTCTTCATATCTTAGCACATAATGTCAAATATCGAATTGTGTCTTTTTTCTTTCATCATTAGAGAGATAATTAGCCAGCATTTTCATAGCATCTTATAAGCTGTTATTTCACTTGAGAGGGAATTTTTTAGTGCAAAATAATATAAGATTTCATATGACAAAATTATTTACTTAGAGAATGAAATTGTCAACAAAAGTGAAAATAGTTTTCTTTCTTTTCACTTTTCTATTTTCCATCCAACCAAACAACAAAACTATAAATTCTTTTCTTCTTATTTTCTTTTCTTTCATTTTCTTTCTTCTTATTTTTTTCTCTATTTTTTCCCTCCTTCCAAGTACGGGGTTATGGTTTAGTTTAAGAAAATTTATATTCACGAATAATCTTGCAAATTTCATAGAAATTTTTTTTTATAATTTTTCTGATTAAAAGTTATAACTTTTATATAAAAATAAGAAAATTTTTTATACAATTCTAAAAGAAGAAGTTGAAACTTTTTATTTATTTGTTAAACGTAAAATCAATACACACTTACTAAATTTTATATAAAAAAATTACAATTTTCGTAATTTTTAACTTAAAATTTCTTAAAAATTTATAACATCGTCCCCTACATATTCCATTTTAATGCAAAACTTATTAGAACTTGTTGCAACCAACATCTAACAAAAAGATTGGATTATAATATTAAAAATGAAAAAAATATTATTAAGCTTTTTAATTTGATTATTATTCTTAATTTAATTATTGACATATTTAATATCTTTTAATTAAATCATTCCATTCACCTTTCTTGTATTTTGTTAACTAAAATGATGATTTGAAAATCCAAAGTCTAATATAATATTCTCCAATACTTATATAGACACTAAATATAACCTACCAAAGAAGATTAAATATTTATTGGATTAAAATAATATTTTATTAAATGATAAAAAAGAAAAAATTAAAATGATAATCATATGTTTTTACTTTTAAATTAAATTCATGAAGTAGGTTTAAAATATAAAAAGTTTCATATAAATATCGAAGAGTATCACATTAGATTTTGATATTTTATGTCATAATTTTGTTAATAAAATTAGAAACAAATTGACAGAAAAACTTAATTAAATTAAATTAAAAAAATTACATATGTGAAGGAATAAAATAATAATTTTATCTACTAAAAATTATCCTACTAAGTATGCCTGAAAATGGTGAGCACCTATGCCCTCCATTCATGAGCTTTTCATATTTGAACCTCTTCACATTAATATATCAATAAAATAAATAAATAAAATTGTTCAGACATAAAAAAGATTCATATATACTCACATTAATTCTCAAATTAAAAAGGATTCCCTCCTTTGTGCATCGATAGACAAACCCGCAAATTAATTCTCCATTCACTTGAGCAAAACGTACGTATACGGACATGGAATTGACTACACAATATTTTTTAAAATTTTTTTAATATATGGCTGTATTTATATCTAAATTATTGCTATATCTCGATTAGTTTGTCATTTTATTACTACAAACAAAGTTTAATTTTTAATGATTTATAAAATTAAAAAAGTATAATTTTAAATATATATAAGTCTCATAAAAATA
Organism: Saraca asoca; assembly: GCA_026873985.1. Taxonomy (NCBI): domain Eukaryota; kingdom Viridiplantae; phylum Streptophyta; class Magnoliopsida; order Fabales; family Fabaceae; genus Saraca; species Saraca asoca. Next base: position 10,984 of record JANHAO010018776.1, read on the forward strand.
AAATATAAACAATTTTTAAGTACCGTCAACAGCCGGCTAGGGGTAATATAGATGTTCAAGATTCCCTCTATGCATCGATAAACAAACCCGCAAATTAATTCTCCATTCACTGTAGCAAAACGCACGTGAGACTTTGAATGATAAATACGGTAATAATTCTTGCTCATCTGTACAATAATATTTAATATTTTTTTAATTTTTTTAATATATTGTTGTATCTATATCTAAATTATTGCTATACCTTAACTAGTTTGTCATTTTACTATTAAAAACAAAGTTTATTTTTTAATGATTTATAAAATTAAAAAATTTTAATTTTAAACATATATATATATATATATATATGAATCCCGTAAAAATGAAATATAAACAATTTTTAAGTACGGCCAACAGTCAACTAAGGGGTAATAAACATTGCTCTATCCGTCAAATAAACAAAAATTCGAAAGGAACAAGAAAATTTGTAGTACACAAAGAAAAAAAAAATACTAATTTCCTAGACACTTCTTCTCTTCCCTATGTTGAATCAGCTTCAGAGCAACAAGTTCACCATCTTTTACAAATCCTGAAACCATTTTGTGAGAGTTGAATTTGCATATTGACAGGTCTAATCTTTATTTCTTTAATTGTAATTTTATCATAGCTTTATATGTTATCTCTTTTGCCTTCTTAGTATTGTACTTATTTAATGGCCTCTTTGCTTTACAGTTGTATGCGATGTGGCTGCTGCTCTTTTCTTAGAGGCTTTAGATCTGGTAGTTGCTATTCTTGGTAGAGATTTTTGTTCGCATCAATGGCTAAAATCTGTTCATACGGTAAGGTAATATGAATTACAGATACATAAAAAAATATTGACACTATAACGAAACACTTTGCATCTGAAATTTTGGATATATTATCCGACTATTGTGCCTTCTTCAACTCTTATGTGATCTTGAAATAATTCAATACTTCTAATTTCAATTTTAAATCAGTAAATGTGTATCATTTATCATTGAGAGATTAATTTTCTCATATACAATATATGAATTTTGAATTAAATGTTATATTTTATCATTAAATATAAATTTTATGATTTAAAATTTAAGAATTGTTAGAATTAATAATATGTCTATTATAGATTTTAATTTCTGCTTTGTAGAAGAAGAAATATGACTTTGATAATATATATGAAACAAATTTATTAGTTTAAGATTAAAATTAATAGTCAATTAAGATGTTTATAGTTTTTTTTAAACTTTAAAAGAGTAATTTATAACTTATTAAAAATTTAAGGATATAATTTATATTAAAATTTAAAAGGAATAATTTGTAAGTTTTTAAAATTTAAAAAGATAATTTGTCATTTAACAAAATTTTAAAGATATAAAGTGCATTTTCTCCTAAATTTTCTTCCATTTTTGTGTCTATTTTTATTTCGAAGGAATAAAAAAATTTCATCACAGGAGCATGTTAGAAATTTTAAAGATACTAATTGTTTCCCAGTCATTGTTTTTATTTGACAGGAGACATGGAGGTTTTAGGCCTTGCATCCTGTATATTGGAGAAGTTAGCGACGACCGCTTTCCAAGAGATTGCATTAGCATGTCATCTCAAAAGTGATGTTGAAAAGCTTAAAAAATCAATGGATCTCATCAGTAAATTTTTGGAAGATGCTGAGAACAAACAATCCAGAGAACAAAGCAAACCCAAGGACAAGCGAGCTGTAACAAAAAGCATAACTGAGCGGTTACAACAGCTGAAAGAAGCTTTCGAAAATGCGAGCGACATACTCGATGAAATTGAGTACGAAGCATTGCGAAAACAAGTGGTGAAAGAGAACACAGGTGTCACTAAAAAGGTAGGCTGTTTCTGCTCACACTCAAATCCACTTGCCTTTCGTCTTGGAATGTCCCGTAAAATTAAGGACATACGAAAAAGGGTAGACACGTTAACATCTTATAGAGAAAGATTGGGTCTCAAAGCCATTGAGCATCACCATGACAATGATCAATCTCTCGAGCAAGTGTTATCGTGGAGGGAGAGTCATTCTAAACTACCTTCACATATAATGGGTAGATATCAAGAGAAAGAAGACATCATTGGTATTTTAATGGAACCACAATCACAAGCTAATAAAATAGATGTTATCCCAATTGTGGGAATAGGAGGGTTGGGAAAGACCACACTTGCCCAACTAGTATACAATGATGAAAGGGTAGCTAATAATTTTATGAGATTGTGGGTTTGTGTGTCAAATGAATTTGAGAAGAAAAAGTTATTAGCTGAAATTCTTAAAGCAGCGGATAAAACTAAAATTGAAAGGAACCTTCAAAATTTTAATTTAGAGCAATTGCAAAGTTCTCTTAATGAAGCTTTAAGTGGAAAGAAATTTTTACTTGTTCTAGATGATGTTTGGAATGAAGATGCTAAAAAATGGCAAGAACTAAAGGATGTTTTGTTAGCCTTGGGTGATGAAGGGAACAAAAATGATAGCA
>JANHAO010018777.1:0-13459 GCA_026873985.1 Saraca asoca
AAGAATCCAAAAGAGGATTTTTGCCAATGTTGCATGGCATAACTCTTTCTAAAACTCAATGTCCTATGACTCAAGAGGAGAAAGAGCACATGGACAAGATTTCATATGCATCAGCAATTGGATTTATCAGAAAGAGCACATGATGATATGCTATACAAAAGAGGATTCTCAGTTCCACTTCCAAGATGCATCAATGGTTATGACTGTGACAGCATCCTAGAAGAAATCCATGCAATTCATTGTGAAAATCATGTTAGGGGGCTATCTCTAGCCCAAAAAGCTCTGACAAGGATTTTATTGGCCCACAATGAAATGGGATGTTGTTGATCTTGTCACGAGAGGCGACAAATGTTAAAGATTCACAAAGATCCCATGAGCCCTACTAGCCTACCTGCAACAGATAGTTAGTCCATGGCTCTTGCGATCTAGGGCATGGACCTAATTGGACCACTCCCTATAGCTCACAGAAATTACAAACATGTAGTGATGGTTATAGATTATTTCATCAAGTGGGCAGAGGTAAAGGAGCTTGCAAAGATCTCTCCTACAGAGATTGAGAAATTTGTATGAAATAACATCATTTGCAGATTTAGAGTCCCCCAACAGATTGTAACTGATAATGGGACTTAATTCAATAACGAATAGTTTATTAAGTTCTATGATGATCTCAAGATCACAAAGATCTTCTCCACTGTAGACCATCCATAGGGCAATGGACAAGTCAAAGTCGTCAACAAGATCATCAAGCACATCTTGAAGACAAGGTTGGAGGCCAAGAATGGAGCATGGGTAGATGAGCTCTAGAAAGTGCTCTGGGCTTATAAAACCATAGTTTGTAGCACTACAAGATAAACTCCCTTCTTGATGGTATATGGATCCAAGGCAATGATCCTAGTAGAACTTGAAGTAGCATCACAATGAAAAATTACTTTAAATCTAGATGATAACAACCAATTGCTCGCCACAAATCTAGATCTTACAGAAGAACAAAAGAAAGAGCTCACCTTAAGGTCATGACCTATCAACAATGGGTTGCAAGATACTATAATTGAAAGGTTCGAGCTTGGGGCTACAAAGCTAGTGATCTCATTTTGTGCTTTATCCTTCTAGGAGCATGCAAGGCCAATGAGGCGACCCTAGGATTGAAGTGGGAGGGCTCATACATCATTAAGAAAGTCAAGGGCAATGGAGCTTATCACTTGGCAAAAATGGATGAAATAGAATTCCCTTGAGCTTGAAATACTAAGCATTTCTACCCATATTATCAATTGAGATCTAAATTTTGTAAAATTATTCAGAGATTAGTTAAAGCACTTAAGTGTTTCCTTAAACTTTTATGTTTATTTATTTACTTCTGAATAAATTCTCAATGAAGTCTTGCATGAGAAATAAGCTACAAATCGATCATGGAATGCCAGCAAAGGCATAACCTACTAGGCATTCAACTTGATATAGTTTGCAGTCGACTTATTAAGCATCTAGGCTATCAGCTCAACCAGCTAGCTTGGGAGCTACAAGGGCCATCACCTACTGATCTAGCATTTGGGCATGAAGCCACAATTTGCAAACAAAGTATTCAAATTTTTGACTTGGCAATAGTCTGGGAGATTAATCAACTAAAATGAGTAACAAAGTCAAGCAGACTCATTTCAGAGTAAATAACTCATACAAATTCATCAAGAAATAATCACGTTCATCACAGAAGATTTGTCTAGACAAAATACATTAAAGGTATACAAAAATAAAAGTGTAAGGCTAAGGCACCGTAACACAATCTATGGTGAAGATGAAGGCTTGGATGAGTCTTGAGGGGTTGGAGAGTTGGCAAAGGGCATAAGTGAGTGTTCTATCATTTGCTCCTTAAACCCTACTGTAGCTCTTTCTTTGGCCTACAAGCTAAATTCAACTCAGGTGCTGTCCCAAGTAGGAGAACCCTTACCACCAATTTCTACACTTAGAGTTGAAGCTTCCATGAAATGCTATAAAGTTGCTTCAACATCCCTACCAAAAAAGGTGAAGCCTATGTCTGAGTGCCTTCTTCAGAGAGTGAATAGAAAGTTATCGGCAGTGGCAGAGAACTTAGCATCTTTAACTCATGCAATCATTGTGACAATCTCCTCCCTGACTCGAGTGACCTCCTCCTTAGCTTGGGCAGCACTATCCTCAGCATGAGTAGCCCTATCCTTGGCTACTTCCTCTTTCTTTTTGGTGGCCTCAGCTTGTCTTACCATCACATCTAGCTCGCTTTACAACTATGTCAACTCATCAATGGTTTTATGGAGCTTTGAGATTAGGTTCGATGTTTCATGAAGTAAAGCATCCTTAGCCTCCCTTTTTGCTACCTCGACATTTTGTAGCTGGATTTCTCAATCTTGCAATTTCTTCCTCAACTTTAATGCCTCCATAGTCGAAGTAGCTAATCACTTTTGAGCTTGCTTCACTCCTCATCCTAAAAAAGGACCTCATCTCTTAACTTGATCATCTCCAATGCTCCTTAAAAATACTAGAATTGTTAGATTATTCACAGGTGAAAAAGTTGGAGAAAAAGAATTATACTTACTAGCATAAAGCAGCAAACCATCGAGCCCGTTAAGTTGTCACCATGCACATCATCAAACTCCAACGATTCTGTATAGCCCCCAAGGACCCAACCTATGTGCTTGTGAAGGAAACCATAGTACTTCCTTGTGTTGGGGCTTGGATCATCTGGTCATTCTTTCAGCACACCCTCAAAATCCCTTTGTAAAGCTCAACTGCCTTTTTCCCCAATCCTTTGCTTTTTGGGATGAGGCTCGTGATAACACAATATTTCATGCATTTATTTGTCCTCATACTTAGCATTTTAAGGTCCAAAATTGCCTACTTCCAGCTGTGTTAGTGTGTATTTGTGATTTTGTGCCAATTGGCATCATATTGGAAAATTTTGCATAATTGGCCATTTTGAGTAGCTTCTGTAATCCAGCTATTTCTTGAGCTACACATGTCCAATTAATGTGATTCTTATCTTTTGAAAGCCAAGAGATAGATCTACAACTTTCATGAAGACCTCCAAGGCTGAATCACATGATTGGTTACCTGAATTTGGAGTTAAAATTAGAATCAAAATACTGTCTCAGCCCTGTCCATGGCAGCCTGACCTCCAAACATTTAGTAGACCATACCTTGAGCTATAGAGGTCCAATTGAGGTGAAACAAAGCCTAAATGTAAGCTAACACATAAAGCCACAATTCCTATGAAGACTTCTAGAGATGAAAACATCAATATGGGAATACAAAATGAGCTGCAAGTTAGGGATAGAAATATTGCAAAAATAGGCTCTATAGAATTGGACTTTCAAAGCCCCAATTGTCATGGATTTTGAGCCCAAATGAATATCTCTTGATCCAGCAAACACTCAGCCAACTGGAGACCTGAAAGAGAGTAGAAAATAAAGAGAAAGTAGCCTGCAATTTAGACAGCATGCAAGGTAGAGGCAGGGAGCAATCCAGTTAGCTTTCTACCTACTCCCACTAAGCATGTTGCATTCTCCTTTTTTACCTGGGCAAAACCATTTTTAGAGAGTCTTTTTGCTCAGTTTTAAGCTTAGTTTTAGATAGTTTTTCTTTATAGTTTTTGGTAGCAGTAGTTTAGGGCATTTTTCTTCATTTTTCTTTGTGTTTTCTACCTCTATGGAAGGCTGAACCTGTAACTAGCACAAGAGATTAAGAAAGCTTGAAGATTTGTGCTGAGATCTTGTTCTTCCATTCTACATTTAATTGCTAGTCAGTTATTTTCTATTTCCTCTCTATTTTGCAGTGAATATCGAAGTTTAATGGCTTCATTTGATTTAGATATTATATGATTGTTGCTTAATGATCTACTATATGCAGAGGATAGGAAAACTATGTGTTGTTTGCTTGACTGAATCTTGACTTCTTAGGAGGGATTCATAAATCATTCCAAGGATTCTTGTTATAGTTTTCATCAATTGAATGAACCTTAAGTGATCAAGGATGCATTAATCTGAAGCTAGTTAATTTCCTTGGGCTGGTCACTTTGTTTTGTTATTATTTTCAATTTTGCATGTTAGTGTAGCTTAGGAATTAGTTTCTACAAACCCCCCTTATTTTCATGCTCCTAATTGACTGATATCATCTCATAAATGATCTTTGGGTTTGATCCGGTGTTGCTCTATGCCACAAGTAGAGTAGTGCAAATCAACACATCAGCTTAACTGGAGACTCTTCCCCAGGACTAGGAGACCTCGTTAGCCCTCTCATGACCTCAATTGCTTCCAGCTGTGAAATGGGGACCGCTATGCGCGGAGTCTCCATAATAACTACCAAGTGGAAGGATGACCAGAAGGGACAAAAGTTAAAGTGACAATAGGTCTCGACTTGGCAGAAGTAAGGGTTTGGGCTACAAGAAGATTAAGTCTCACCATATTTCCACACTCTTAAAGTTCATTAGAATGATCTCTCTAGCTCTACAAGTTCTAATATTTCACGCGTTGTCAAGAAGCTCGATGTTGAGGGCAGAAGAGAGTCCATGTGCTTGTAGAAGCTCCTCATCGAACCTCAGGTCATTCTAAAGATCCTCAAGGGTAGTAAACTTATTAAGCACCTTAGCTTCCTCTGCCCTTAGCACTAGCTTCTCTTTCCTAGCTCCATTTACAAGATGCAACAGAGGATCAAATTTAAAATAAAGTAAAATGAATACCAAAGTTAGCCTATATCCCTTCAGCTCACTTACCAGGACTTAAAACAAAAGCAAAGTTTTGAAGATAATGCAAAGAGGAGCAAGAAATGCAAAACCAATGGGTCTTGTAGTTTCCCATGTTGGATTTCCCCTTGGCATCCCTTCGAGGCAAAATTTTCTTATAAATGGACAGACGGGCTTAGAAGTAATAAATCTCATCTCGCAATTCGATAGTCTTAATAGTATAGAGATTACATAGGACTCTAACTGAAGGAGGTGGAAGGCTATTCTTAAGGAAAAGAAGCGTGAGGGAAGTTAGCTAAGAGTATGAATTGGGAGTCAACTGGAAGGGGCAAGCTTTAGCTAATTCAAAAAATCAACTATATAAGGATAGACCAGGAATCTAAACCTGGCATCGAGATGATGGATACTGATTGCTATGAACTTTAGAGGAAGGAGAGTGGCATGGTCATTGGAAGAAGGTGCTACAATATGGCAACCCCTTGGAAAACAATATGTATGAGCTATCCCTTTAAGCTCGCTAAATTTGATGCTTGAGGGGTGATGTGCAAAGGATGAGCGATCCAAAAACCCCTCAAGTCTGGAGCGAGCTGCGAACTCCTCCACGACCTGACTACTTCAAGAGATCTCCTCTCCTATGATATGAAGTAGCTCCCTACTCCCTTCAAAGGATTCAATATCTTCACTTCCTATTTGGTGACTATGGCATCTATGAAGTGGAAACTAATGAAAGACTTAAACAACAATTGGGCCATTAAAGCCAAGAAAACTAATGAAAGACTTAAACAACAATCAAAAACCCTAGTGTCTACCAATGGATCAACCATAAAAATTAGACCAAACAAGAGAAAATGTGCAGGCAAATAGGTTTAACTGACATTCCAGATCTTTTTAGCCATAAGCAAGTAAAACTCGCACAAACCACAAAACAAAGACACTTAAAAACCACAAATTGAAGGGAGAAAACTCATTATGTTAACTAAAGAAGAAGGTCTAAAATGTCTGTGAAGCTATTTTTTAGTAATCAGAACCCAAACCATGAGCCTAGTGAGCCGAAATAGCTCTAACGTTAACAAGCGAAGATGAGTAGTCACGAACTTGATAGAGAGAGGATGAGAAAGAGGAGTTTGGAAGCTTTAGATTTCAAATGGCAAATGAAAGGGGAAAAGGCTTCTCCTCAAGTTACATCATGCACAGTCTCATTGCTGGATCTCGGAACCCATCAAATAGCCACAATCTGATGGTTCAACAGGTACCAATAATAAGTTACCGCTAGCTTGGCAAAAATATTCACCAAAGACAAAAATAATCTTACAGGTAAGAGGCAAAAACTTAAGAGCCATAGATAAAACGAGCAAGAGTATGCCATATGACTTGAAAGATTACAGATCACAAGCAACAGACCATAACTCCTAGCCTTCATGGCACTTAAGCTACCATTAAGGTGCGACTCTCATGCGACCAATCTCGTGCTAACTAAAGCACATCCGTGTGACCTACCTGGGCAGTTGTGCTAGCTGAGGTGCATCCATGTGACCTACCTAGGCACCCAATCTCATGATAGCTAAGGCATATCCATGTGACCTACCTGGGAACTTATGCTAACTGAGGCCCATTTATGCAACATATGTGGGCACCCAATCTCGTGCTAGTTGAGGCATATCCGTGCAATCTACCTAGGCACTCATGTTAGATGAGGTGCATCCGTGTAACCTACTTGGGCACTCAATCTTGTGCTAGTTGAGGTGTATCTACGTGACCTACCTGGGCACTCAATCTCATGCTAGCTTAGGCACTTAAGCACTTTGGTGCTCAAACTCGTTGCCAGTTAAGTTACTCCGATGCTCGAATTCATCATCAACTGAGATGGACTATTACGATCGATTGGTTATTTAACATGGCACAAGTCATGATTTATTGGCTGCAGCCTATTTATATTGATTTAATATATACTATTTAAGGTCAATTGGCCTATTAGGCATTCAATTTATCTAGTGCTTATCAAGTTGTGGTTTGCAGGAACTCATTCATGTTACTAGCTACAACCTACTAAATGACCAATATGATGTCCATGGGAAAACAAGAATATTATGCATAGTTTCATTAAAGACCTTTTTCAATGAGGTAAGTGTACATGAGGATTTAAGAAGTACAAATCAAAGTAAGCCTACAACTACTATATCCTAAAAGGAAGGGCTGAATTCCAACAAGCTGGAGGACCAATGGGCAAACTGAATTGCTCCAAATCTTCCTTGTCCTCCATACAAGCTAAGAACTTCTTCCATAATTTGAATGCCTCTAAGGCCTAGCCCATCATGCAAAGAGGCCAAAGAATAAGGGTGAAAGAGCTACATTATTCAACATGACCAATGGGAAGGATACAGAGAAAGGTAACAAACCTTCAAGGATCCTCAGAGGGGAATTGTACATGGGAACTTCCTATAACAAAACTTCCTAGGACCATCGGAGAGGAATTGTTGCAGTAGGTTACACATGTTTCGTAGCACTTCACCAAAGACTCAAATCATCAGAAACATAAGGGGCTTAGCCAATGCACCCATTAGTTCATTCTATGTCAAAGAAAGAAGGTTTAGCTTCATAGAAGAATCTAGAGACTGTCCAGCTATTCTTGACCAAACATTCTAACAAAAAGCAAGGTTGCCATGCTAATCGCTATAAAAAAAAATACCCATTGAATGCATAGCCAGATGAAGCAGTAGGACAAGAAATTTGAAACAACAACATGGTAGACTAAAAGCAAAGATTTTGACAACATGATAGATTGTAAGTGAAGGACTTGACAACACTACAGACTGCAAGTAAGGACTTTACCAACAAACTACAACTCCTAGTTCACAAAGCAAACTAAAAAGTTGGGGGCTAATGTTGTGAGTATTTTTGAAGCAATGCAAAATGGGCTAACAAATGCCCAATATAGGATGAGCCAACTAGAAAAGGCTCAAATCATCCAAAAACTGAGGTTGCTCAACAGAGGCACTAGCTCGCCAATCATGAGCTTAAGACACAAGATAAGGCCAAGGTGGTGACACCAACTCATTAAGAATGGGCTTTGGCTTACTGATCAAAGCATGCTGCCACAGCCATCTTCTAGAAAACTCATCTTAGTTGAACCCGAGAACAAGACTAACTCATATGCCAACAAATCACCCAGTGCAAGCTCAGGTCGCCAAACAAATAATCTGAGTGTAGGTACGGAACTTTAAAGTCTAGTTAATAGCTAGATGTGCACATTCCCAACCAGCAGGTCAGCCCCTAAGACCGACAGATCAGCCCTTAACAATTTAACAGTGAGTTGCCTAGCATTTATTGCCTAATGCAGTGAAAAAGATAGTTTTATAATTTGTCAAATTATACTTATAACCCCTTACCTCTATAAATAGGGGTAAAGATCATTATAACATATAGTGGAAAAAATAAATGCAAAAACTTTGCCAAAATTGTCAGAGAATACATGTACTGTTACTCTACTGAAATACACAGAGAAACAGCCACACAAAAACAAATATAACTACTGTGGATGTAGTTGTCACACTGACTTTAGTCGAACCATGTTAAAAAGCTTTTGGTGTCCTTTGTTCTTTCTCTTTTTCAATCTCTTCCTTATTCATATATACACTTGCAACTTGTAGTTTGGGGATGTATTGAACTTTACTTGTTGATCGGATTTCACCGTCAACAAGATCTATATTTACATCCTAGGGAAATGGTAAGGAGTTTCTACCTATTGACTTGTGATTTCTATCATCTATATTTACATTGGAAATTAATTTTCAAACCCAATAATTAAAAAGTTTGCTCAAAAATAAAATCTTAAACTAACTAGTTAGATGAACAATATGAATTAACAAAATTATTTAAACAATTACCCAAACTTTGAAACCCTTAAGGGTGGGTAAGGCATCTAGTAACAATGAAAATAAAAAATGAGAGGCCATTACTCAAAAGATTAGTTGTAGATTTGAAAATGCTAAGTTATTTAAACAAATTTGAGATCAAAGTAATGGAAGGAGAAGAGGAAGAAGTTGAGGGAACAAAAATGGATAGAGGAATTTACAACATTAAAACCAAATAATTTGGGGTGGCAATAGTTGATATAAGGAAAAAAGGAAGAAGTTGAAGGAATAGAGATTAGTATAAGGGAACTAATTGAAGTTTTTGTTCAGAGTGGTGAAAGGCACAACAAAGGTATACATTTGGAGTAGCGAACAGCTTCAGGAGCATGAGACAGACTCAAAAAGTAAGTTGAAACCAAATTAATTTAAGGTATTTAGGTTGCACTTAGTAGCAGTTACAATAAGACCAACATAATAATGACATTTGTGGAAATTGCCTCTAAAATAATATTTCGGGGCGGTTAAGTCAAATCACCTCCAAACAACCGCCACTAAATGCCATTTTTTTTGTAATGTTTATGAATGTAATTAATATTATTGATAACATCATCAATTATGATAAAATAGATGAAGTTGAAGATGATAGTTTTGAAGTAAAGCCCATCTTGTGCAAAGATACACTCTAAGTAATAATTATATTACATAATCTTCTCTTCAATATGAGAACTCTACACTAGAACTTCTTAATACACTAAGAAAAGTTAGACAAGTTAGAGATAAGGTGCATGGAGACATTAATTTCAAAGGGAAATGAGTAACATTGGACTTATGTTTTGTAAAGCTTCCTAATTGAATTATGTATACACATAGTTTTAATATATAAGGAGATTAATAATTTATATTTTAAGTGGGACCTATATTTTTTTTCTAAATGTATAATCTTATAAATTTAGAAACTTATTGTTATGGGCATTTTCAGTACAAATATAGGCTGACAAAAGCCCAATGGATGAGCCCAATTAAGAAAGGCTTAGCTTCCTGAAAATCAAGGTTGAACAGAAGTGCCAGATCATCAGCCATGAATGAGGTCTCAACACTATGATTCAGCTCATTCCTCCCACTTGCGAATGAGATCGAAGGGTCGTCGAGCTCAAAATGGTCAAAATGGTCCGCTATTTGAGAGCTTGTATCGAGCGAAAAGCTCTAAATTTAGCTAGAGACATACCTTAGGTCGTTGCACCCATGACCAAAGAAGAAGAAAGAGCCAGTAATCTTCAAGTTAGCAATCCGAGACTCAAGACCCGATGATGGAAGAATTGTTCCAAAAAGTGAAACAATTAGAACAACATTTTCGATCTCAAAATATTCAAGAACATTGTAGGGAGAGAACACCATTCATTAAAGAAATTGAGATTGCATCTCTCCCTCACAAGTTTAAAAATCCTGTAATCCCAAAGTATAATGGAGACAGTGATCCTTATGATCATTTGGATGCATTTAATGTACAAATAGATCTTTGGACAACCAATCCTTCAATTAAATGCCATATCTTTCCAGCTACACTGGGAGATAAATCGCGAAAATGGTTCAAAAATCTCCCACCTCACAGTATTGGTAGTTGGGAAGAGTGCCAGAAAAAATTCATCAACCAATACAAGGCATTAAAGAGACAACTCACACCATCCTACCACTTTGCAATGGTCTTTCAATGGAAAAATAAATCATTGAAAGATTACATTACTCAGTTTAGGTGCGAGGTGGATAATGTGGAAAATCCTTCCAATGAAAGTATTTTGACAACAATCTCAGTGAGACTTCACAAAGATGGGAAGCTATACAAAAACATATATAAGTCTCTAGTAAGAGGTAGGAAGAGACCGTTGGTCTACAAAATCATAATAACAGGGTAAATAACTCAGACCAGAACAAAAGAAGAAGTAACGAGGGAAATGGTAGGGATAGTCAAAAGAATGCCCCTGATAATCAGCCTACAAAAAAAGGCCCATAATGAGCAACCTCAGCGTTAAAGTTGCCATAACAATTATAATGTCCTTTCAAACACCCCACAAAGAATCTTCGCAACAAAAAACAAGGAAAATTTTGGGAAGCCTAAATCCCTAAGAACTTCCAACAAGCTCAAAAGCAATAGAGAAAAGTTTGTGCTTATCATGATAATGTAAGACACAACACATCAAAATGCTGGGCTCTCAAGGTTGCCATTGAGGACCTCATCAAGAGAGGTCACTTGAAGGGTTGTGTGGTGCAACCTACTGAATAACAATCTCAACAACCAGTATCATGGCAACCCTAATAGACAATTGATCAAGAACAAACACCTTTGATAAGAACTATTTTCTAATCTAGGAGCCATAAAATGAGGGACTTTTGTGCCTATATCTTCAATAGCTTTAGATCGCTTCCCTAATCTTGTAATATTATTCTCATATATTCATATCTATGTTTATTAAATTTTTTGAATGAGTTTTTAATAGAATCTAGGTTGAAAGCAAGCTCTCACCCATCAAAACTTATTACCAGCAGAGACTTAAGGCTAGCCGAAGCATTAAAAGTGCAAAACTTCAATGTCTAATGAGGCACATTCTTATGACCCACTTGAGCAACAAGATTGTTGGCAGAGTCCCATTCTTAAGACTACCTAAGCAACAAGATTGCTTGCAAAATCGCAACCTACTAAGCAACAAGATTGCTATGACACAATCCACTAAGCAACAAGATTATTGTCTCACTAAGCAACAAGATTGCTATCACACTGAGCAACATGATTATTGTGGAGCGATCCACTGAGCAACACGATTGCTATGGCTCAACCTGCCTGAGCAACAAGATTGTTAGGTGGGTAGTCATGCGACATACTACTCGTAGCTCTCATGCAACTTACTGCTCATAGCTCTCATACGACCTATTGCCCACAGCTCTCATGTGACCTATTGCTCGCAGCTTTCATACAACCTGTAGCTCACAACTCTCATGTGACCTATTGTTCATAACTCTCATGCAACTTCATATTAAAAAGACACAGCTCTCATGTGGCCTATCTAAACATTTATGACCAATCAGGGCACTCTGGTGTTCATTCTCACTACTGACCAAGGCACTACAGTGCTTAATTTCATTATCAATTAAGACAAATTAGAGCAATGAATTGGTTATCTAACTTAATATTAGATTTGTAGGAATCTATTCATGAAAGATTACATATTATCTTCTGCAACATATAAAGCATTCAACATGATGCACTTGGAACAACAAGGAAACAAAAAGTTCATCCATTAAAAACTTCATTCAACGAGGCTAACTTATACAAGAAGATTTGAAGTACAAAATTAGAATGAACCTATAGCTATAATAAGCAAGAGGAACTAGCCTTTTAAAGCCAGGTCCCATAAGCTGGAGTAAGCAAACTACATTTTTTCTTATCCTTCTCCCAAGCTAAGAGCTTCTCTTCTAGCTCTACTACCCCAAGGCACTTGATGGACAACTCACCATGCAAGGAGGCCAAAAAATACCAGTGAAAGAGCTACATTATCTGGCGTCCCTATAAGGAGGCTATGAAAAATATTTCAAAATTTCCAGAGATCCTCAGAAAGGAATTACCTATAGGAATCTCATATGCAGCAGGGCATACATGCCTAATAACACTTCACTAAAAATCCAAAGCATTTGAAATATGGGGGGCTTAGGTAATGAACCCATCATGCCATTCTGGGAAAAGAAAGAAGGATTTCTCATATCTTATATAGACTAGCTAGGCTCCCTGATAGATCCAAAAACCATCCACCTGCTCTTAATCCAACAGTCTAGCACAAAAGCCAGGCTGCCACTCTAATGACTGTAAAACATACGCATTAAATGCATGGATTGGTGCAAATAATAAGATAAGATAGGGGTCTAAAATAACAATCCTATAGAGTACAGGTATCGACTTTTTCTAACAAGTCTCAAGCTCCTAGTCTACAGAACGAACCGAGAGCTGGGGGGCTAATGTTATGAGTATTTTTAGTACAAAAATGGGCTGGCAAAAGTCAAATAAACAAGCCCAATTAAGAAAGGCACAGCTCGTTCAAAATCAAGGTTGAACAGAAGTGCAGATCGTCTACTACGAGCTCAGACCATGGGACAAAGGTTAAAATGAATGCTCTAGGTCAACTAATAATGAGCTCAAGCTCGTTGATCGAAAATGCACCGCCTCAACTATCTTCTAGAAGTTCACTTTGGCAAAATCCAAGGATAGGACGAACTTGCATGGCCAACTTGCAGACATCAACTCACAGAGACTATTTGCAATTATTTATTATTATTCTTTTCTTTTTTGGAATACAGCTGTAACATCCCAAACACTATAAATAAGGGTTCAGACCATTGTAAAGAAAAAAAAAAGTAACCTAGATTACACAACCAATATGCACATACTTTGTAAACACTTTCTCAGAAATAATATTGTCGTGGACATAAGAATCAATACTGTTTGATTTTAGTCAAATCACGTAAAATTCCCGGTGCATCATCTCTCTTATTCTTCCTCTCAATCTGTCTCTCTTTTTATCTCTCCACACAACCAGATTGCAATTTGGGGTTTCAAGAACCCTCACATTGGTTGCTGAATCTTGAGTGAGCCAAATTCACACATCAACACTTATTAATTTACTTTATTGGTCTGAAATAAAGATTGATAAAAAAATTATTTAATTGAGGTCATTAATTTAAGGATTTTATATAGTATTTCCAATTTTCTTTTATAATTCTAGATGAAAAATTAACTTAATAAAAGAAGCACCTTATCATTTCTTTGTGGTTCGTCAAATGATAGCATCTCAAAAAATTAATCATCAAGGAACTCAGTATGCTCATGCTCAAAGTCCCGTCCATGGTAGCAACTAACAAGATA
>JANHAO010018778.1:0-13458 GCA_026873985.1 Saraca asoca
ATATTAAAATATATCATTTAAAAATAAAAAATAATCACAAATTATAAGATTTTATTATTTTTAGTTAAATTTGATCAATTTTTATGATCATAGAAAAATTATTAAATTTATTTGAAATTAAATAGAATTAATTAATTATGTGAGATGCATTCTTTTTAAATCCTATAAAATATAATTTATTTCAAATTATAATATTATATTATAATTTATAATAGACATTAATTATTATAATATGATTATTTTTAATATCCTCCCGGCTCTTCACTGTTTTAAAGACCGCATGCACATGGACAAAAATAAATGCCGAAACATTGTAAAACCCAAAGCATGGCACGATAGCAATTAAGATCACATCGTTAACAGCTTTTCAAAACTTGTTCAAATTGCTTTTTCATAACATTGATTTTTTTGCACCTTGTTATCTTTCAACAAAAGCGAATAGCACACAGAAATTGATATTTTTCTCTCTTGATATATCTGCACAGCCATACAACTTTGCTTTACACTTCCAACATGTTGGAATTTTCATTTTTTCTTTGCTAATTTTCAGCTTAAATTGCTACACAATATGTATTAAGATTTCACTCCTTCAAAAGTTATGATTCTCTTCCATTTTACATACGTTTTCCATTTTAACCTCATTATTGTTAGAAATATTTATATACTCTAAACATTTTTACTCACATCCTATAAAAATAAGATAGTTATCAATTTTATTATTCATATGTTAGTTGTATGCTATCTATATAAATTGAATGTTATATTTTTTAATTTTTAATATATTAAAAATTGTAATTATTTTTTTCTATTAAGTGGAAATAAGAAGACATGTTATGACCAAAACATATAAATATTTGGTATTTATTTTATATGATTAAATGTATTTTTGAACCCTTTCTATTAAATTATAATCACATAGGTAAAGTATGTACTACATACATACCACATCAACTAAATAGACACCCACTTAGTACGTTTCATTTCTTTTTTAAACAAAAGCTAATCAAGAGAAGTTAATTGTAATATTGAAAAATGCATACGACACACGTTCAAATAAAAAATATGGGGATGAGATTGTAACTTTCAATAAAGTTAGGGATTAAAAGTGTATTCAAATTGTGTTAAAAGCTATTATATCATAGTTAAAGAGTATAATTTACATTTTTTTAAAAAAAATTGTCATATTTTTAATAAAAAGTTATAACTTAATAAATTTTATGTTGAATTTTAAATTTACTTAAGCATTTTTTTCAAAAATATTTGAAACATATAATGGGTCATGCTTTGATATATACAATAAAAAATTTGAATCGTTATGTATTTTTTATTAACTAGTGTCCTAAGGACACTGGTTAAGAAGTATTTAATAGTGTTGAAAACATAGATTTTATAGCAAAATCAATATATTTTTTATTTAATTCACTTCGAATTTAATCAAAAAATTTATAAATGAATCAAATAAAAGTATATAAAATTCAAAAAGAAATATAAATTTGGACAGTTCTATGGTACAAATAGGAAAACTTGTTTATCATATACAATACATGAAGTGGCAAAATCTTAGAAGGTTGCAATATTAACTTATTGGGAGTCAATAGCAAAAGGAATTGATAACAGGCTCCTTATAATTGCAAAGAGATTGCAAAGAGATCCCCACCCACAACATTGGCCACTGTAAAAAAAAAAAAAAAAATTCATTCTCTCAGATTGTCAAGAGTCATTTTAAACCCAAGGAAGAAAAAAAAAACTTGCATAATATTTCAAAACTTCGAGTGAAACTTAGTATTTGGTCTTGTTCTCTCCAACATAAATTATTTGTCCAAATTAATAAGAGAATAGGCACTTTTTTCAGCAAAAACATAAAACATCAAAACCAGGAAGATTTAACTATCTAGATAAAAAAAAAAAAAGGAAAGAAAACACAAACCAACAAGAAGATCAACAAAGAAAGACCACATGCTCTTTCGGTGTCCATTCTGATAAAGTGAAGCGAAAATATTTTCCAAGAAAATATTCAAAGGAGAAAAAAATGAAAGTTCACAAACTTTGGGGATCAACACATGCTTTTTTGAATTAATTTTTCTAGAATTGATTTCATTTTATTTCAACAGAATTCATTTTATTTATAAATGAATTCTATTGTTTGAAAACCATATCAAAAATAATAATTTTAATTTATTTGTAAATAATTTTTTTATTTAAGATATATTGATAAATACATGAAATTCATTTAAAAAATAAATTTTAATAGTATCATGGTAAATAAAATGTTAGAATAAGGATAAAGTATATTATATAACATGTGTTTTAGGCAAATTGAAATGAATTCCACTGAAATTTTTAGTAAATTTGATGGATTTCATAATGGTACAAACATAACCAAAATAAGAACTATAGGTGTAACTAAAACAAGGACCAGATCTTGTAACAGATGCTATTGAGAAAGTATAATTAATTCATGATTGAATGAGGGTGACTCAAGATCGGAAGAAATTGTACTTGAATAAGAGAAAAAGGGAATTGGAGTTCGAGGTTGATGATATAATGTTTCTTAAGGTATACCCTATGAAAGGAGTTTTGCGTTTTGGCAAAAAGGGAGAACTAATGCCATGGTATATCAAACCATTTAGAATCATTAAATGTGTGGGAGTTATAGTGTTTTAATAAGACTTACTAGCCACAATGCAAGGAATTCACCCAGCATTCTCTTTCTTTATGTTAAGGAGATATATTCCGGATGAATCTAGTGTCATCAAAGAGGAACTGGTACAATTGGACACCAAATTGACATATAAAGAGCAATCGATAGTTATTCTGGATCATTAAGTTCAAAAAATGAGATAAGAAAAAGTTCCTATAGTTAAGTTACTATGGGAATGACGCAATGAACAAGAAGCTAAATAAGAGTTAGAATCTGATATTCAAGGAAAATATCCCTGCTTATTTGGTAAGAAATGAGTATTATGACTACTTAGTATAAATTATTACTTGTAACCATTAGTTCATTCTAGTTAACTTACTGTCATTGTTCAGAATTCAAGGATGAATTCTTTTAAAGGGGGAGAATTGTAATTCCTCAAATTTTCTAAAATCAATTTCAATAATAAAATGGCTTTCTAAAAAAAATTTGAAAAAGTGAATTTGAAATTTTTGAAAAATTTGAAACTATAATTTTAGGTTACAAGGAGTCCATATATGATAGAAATAAATTATAAGAATTTTAGGAATTTTTAGGCAATTGAAATTTCCATTGTGGATGTGCAAAAAATAAAATTCATGTTTTTGGAATTTAATTTGTAGAAATTTTCGAATAGATAAAAACTAGGGCTATGGGTACCTTGCTAGAGTAAAATTATAGTTGTAACGAAAATAATTAATTTAACTAATTTATGTTAAAATTTTATGGCTATTGGCGATTGGTGAATACATTAATTTTGCACTCAAAGTTAAAGAAATAGGAAAAATTTTTAAAAGAAAAATAAGACCAATTGAAAGTCAAAAGTCAAAGGACACAAAATTTTCCATTTTGCCCTCAAGAGGCTGGCTGTTTCTTTATCCTCCTCAGCCTTTTTCCAGTTGCAATTGATGCAATTCAACTTCTTCACTAAGCTACACACTTTCTCTCACTACAACTGTTCTTCTCTCTTTAAGTAAGTGACTTAATTTTTCATGATAATTTCTCAAATTTTTATTATTAATTCCTTCTTTTCTTCCTCTTTAATTCTGTACCAAAATCACATTAATTCATGAGGTAAAATTTGAGTCATGAATTTTTTAAGCCAACATGATTATTTATGTTATTATTCAACCCATGAACCTACACAATTTTTTTGGTGATTTTAGAGCTTGAATCTGTTATTTCTAACTTGATTTTTTTGCAATGAAACCATAATCTAATAGTAGTTGATTGTTTAGTAGAAGAAAAATCTTGAAAAATCTAAGAAACTAATATGTTTTTCTTTCTTATTTTTGAAGAGTACTAAGGATCCTTATGGGTTTTAATTAGATTTCTTATTTCCAGTTGCTAAGATGGGCGATTTATATCTTTCTTGTGAATTATACTGTGTTTGTTGTTTTTAATCCTTTGATTGTGGAATTAAGTTGATAAAAATAGGTATATATAATTGTATGATTAAGTTTGACTTTGAATGACATTGTTGATATAATGATTGGTTTCTTGGTGAAAAGGTTAAGTTTTAAGTGTGTTTAAGTCTTCAAAATATGTTATGTTGAACTTCTATGATTTGATGTAAGATTAGATGTTGTTTCCCCTCTTTTTCTATTATTTTTTGCATTTTTCAGAATTCATGAATTGAATCGCCACATTTTACATTGTCCTCGTGATCATGCTCGAAGGAGTTAAGTTATATTATGTCTTGTGATTTGAATAGAAAATTGAACTAAATTCTTGCTCGTCAAATCAAACTGTCCTACTCCATTTTTTATTTTAATTACAATTCTGATTGCATACATAACTTAGACTTTCCAAAAGTTCTTAAATTTTGGTGAGTAGACTTGTATTTTGAACTGGATTTCCTTAAGTCAAATGGAATCTTTTTTTATCTAATTCTTGTGATTTTGATCAACAATTCTACTTGGATTTCATCCATGGTCATACTTGCAATTCTAATCACACTTCCAAAATTTTATACTCTTTTAGCCCAAACTTCCCTCTTTGTATAACATCTTTTATTTCTTTTAGTCTAATCTCCTGTAAATTCTAGTTATCTCAAATATAACACTTAATAAATCCTAATTGATCAACTCATAAGCCAATATTAATAAATCTAATACTTGTCTATGCATGGATATTTTGATAATCATTCTAGTAATTGTTATGAAATTGAGACAAAGTATGTATGATTGTAATTGTGATTCATGTGATCAAGAATATGATTGAATGTGAATGTTGTGATACAACTATTGTGAGTATTGATATTATTTAAAGTTTGAGAATTCCTAATGAGATAAGGGATGGTATATGATATATAATGATGATGAAATGTGATTGATGTGATGAGAAGGGGGCAAATGAATCGAATCCCGAATTTACGTAATTTGATATAATGTGAGGGATAATGTAGAACCTAGAGGGATAAGGTCAGGATTGTGAGAGATAAGGCTAAAACAGAGTACTAAGGAAGATTTTGATTGATATAAGGATTTTGATTGGTATTATTTATTTTATCCCTTATTTGAATTATTATCTTGTAATGCCTTGAAAAAGATATAAAGTGAATTGATAAGTGATGAATAATGATGATGGCTTGAGGCCATGACATATGATCGAATTAACATGGTGTGAAATAAAAATAAATGGATGGTTATGATTTTCATATATATTGCTATTACTGAGATAATCATAAGTTAGGTATGGATGCATCTCACTGAGCCTTAGACTTACTATTCTGTGGATTTTTTTTCAGATTCTCGAGATCTTACTGATATGCCACTTTCAGAAAAGTAAGAATGAATAATGACCTGATGGAGGTTACTTCTGACATCTTTTCCACATCGTGTCAAGTCCTCTAAGTGTATATGAGATTAAGAAATATTACATGATTATTTTGAATCTAGTTAGGTATGAAGTATTACACGAGGTTGAAATCATTTCTATAGAACCCCCGAATGTCCTGTTGATGATGGCCTTAAGATGGTTCGATCCCTAAGGTTCTACATTTTTATATATTTTGCTAAGCCTTTTTTTAAAACTATAAATAGCATGGCCACAAGACTTAATTATATTAACCTATGCTTTTGGTTTCATGGTAAGTCATAGGTTAATTTAACTTTTGTTCACCTTTGCCATTGAAAGAACATAGGGTGGTTTGGGGATGACTTTTGAATAGAAGGATGTGATGTATTTTGGAAACCTATGCATAACTTGTGGACAAATATTTAACTAGGCATGTACCTATTGTCAATGTCATTGTATATTATGAAATATGCTTATATTCTAAGTTGTTCCACTTTTATTTTATAAGTCTTTAATATTTCAAACTACAAATTGAAATTGAGTACACATGACTAGTAATAATGAAACAAGCATGAATAGAAATTGATAAAGATTGGTGAATATTAATAAAGGGTTGATACTCACGTTAGTCATAGCCAGAAAATTAGGTCATGACATCATCTTTATCATCAGTGAGAAAATTTCATCAAAGTTAATGTTTTTTTTTTTACCAAAGCCTTTCACCACTAATTGAGCTTTGTATTTTAGCAGTTTGTCACTATCTTTATTTAATTTGAATATTCATTTGTTCTTGAATGCTCTTCTTCCTATAAGAAGTTCCACTAACTCATAGGTGTCATTTTTATTCAAGTAATCCATTCTTCTTGCATAACTTTGATCCATAAGTTTTTGTCATTATGAGATTGAACATCCTGAAAACTTTCCAGTTTTCTGTTTTTATTTTTTTTTGTAATTAAAATGTATCAAAAACTGAGATACTTTGTAGAAAGCTTATGTTCTTTAGTAAACCTCCTTCGTTAGGGTTCCACCTCATATGGTTGCTCCCTGCTCAACACCTTTTATCATGGTATTACATTTTTGTGTTTGGCTTTTTAGTATCCACCCTACATTTTGATTCTTGTATCTCCCTTCAATCGATGGCACCTTCTGATGGAGATCTTGATAGCATTTGATCATTTACACCTTCATCAGAAACTTTAATAGTTGTTTCATTTGCTTTTACTTCATTTATACCTTTATGGTCAATGAACACGACATCTCTACTTCTAACAAATTTCTTCTTTTTTGGATCTTATAATCAATAGCCAAATTCTTCATCTCTATATCCAACAAAAGCACATGAAATAGTCTTGCCATCCAACTTTAACCTTTGTTTATTTGGCATGTGCATAAATGCTTTGCAACCAAGCATTTTTAAGTAAGAGTAATTAACATCTTTTCCTATTCAAACTTTCTCTAGAATTTCAAAGTTCAAAGAAACCAATGGCGATCTATTGATTAGGTAGACCATAGTGTTAACAGCTTCTCCCAAAAATGATTTAGGTAGATTTGTCATTCTAAGCATGCATCAAACTTTCAATACAATCATTTAATTCATTCATTCTATAACACCATTGTGTTGTGGAGTACTAGGAAATGTCTTCTCATATCTTATACCATGGTTTGAGTAATATATCTGGAACTCTCAGGATGTGTACTCTCCTCCATTGTCAATACGTAGACATTTCAAGGCTAATATAGTCTCCCTTTCCACCATAGCATGGAAGTGCCAACAATACTAGAATACTTAATCTTTTATTTGTAACAAATACACCTATGTCTTTCTTATGGCATCGTCAATGAAAGTGATAAAGTATTTATTACCACCTAAAGATTTTTCTTCCATGGGACTGTAACCATCAGAGTGTACCAACTTTAATTAATGTTCCTTCCATTTCAAGTTTTTTTGAAATGAAACTCGATGATGCTTTCTAAATAAACATTGCTCACAAGGGTTTAATGATTCACTTTTGGCAATCAAAATAAGGGATTGCTTAGCCAAAAGTTATAACCCTTTGGTATTCATATGTGCTAGCCTTTTATGCCATAAATTTGGTGAAGCACCATCTTCAACTATATTATGTTGCATCCATAGATCTTCAAATGAGTTTTGTGTAATGGGCAGTATATTCTTCCCCTCACTACCACCAAAGATCCCTTGGTCAACTTCTATGTATCTTTGCTCATATAATGCTTATATCCTTCCTTATCCAAATCACTTATAAAAAATAGATTCAACGGTAGATTAGGAACATGCCTCACATTCTTCAATGTTATTATGCAACCAGCTTTCATTTGCATTCAAACATTACTAATTCCCATAATCTAATAAATGCTTTTGTTCCCCATGTTGATGAATTTTAAGCTTCCTAGTTTGTAGGTTGTGAAGTATTCCTTTTCAAGAACGTAATGGTTTCAGGAACACAATGGAATGAGGCTTCAGAATCTACTATCCATTTGGCTTTAGAATTTGTTAAATGACAACATTCATAATCACAAAAGGGAGTGACTTTATCATTATTGGTGGAGGTTGTGGCAATTGTGTTGTCATTTGCTTTTTTTTCCTCTTTTCTTGCTTTAAAAGTTCACAATCTATTTTCATATGTCCATGCTTTTGGCAGTAATAACACTTTAATTTGCTTTTAAACTTGGATCATCCACTATGTTCTCTATTTTGATTTCAGCCCTACGTTTTGTAACAAAGGTTTGTGTATCATTGCCAGATACATCTTTTAAACATGTTTCTTTATTAAACATGCTATTCTTTATCATGATTGTTACTTTTCCATCACGTGCTAAGTTAGTTAATAAAATTACTAAAGGATTCCATAATTCAAAAAGGGGATCTTAAAAGGATTGTGGCTTGCATATCATCATCCATGATTTGTACATCAGATAATAATTATATTGTCAAGCCTTCAAACTCATTTAGGTGCTTTACAATTGACTATCTTTATTTTAGTTTAAGATTCATAAGTTTTCTCAGTATGAAAACTCTTCCTTAGGCATTCTTTTTCTACTATATAAGATTTTTCCACAGAGTGTAAGGTTCACTTTCTTTGGAAACTTGATTGTAAATTGAAAGGTATACACAGTAACGTATGGCATCTAGTGTTTTCTTTTTCATTTTCTTCCAATCTTCTTGTGATGTTTTCTCTAGCTTAATTGCATCACGTTCTGTTGGTTCATATAAATCATTATAATAGAGGTGATCCTCCATCATGTTTCTCCATAATGACTAATTTGTTGCATTTAACTTGACTATGGTTTTAGAATTGCTTTTCATCTTGGTGAGTAACCCCATACATATACTATATGTATAATCAAATGCAACAAAAATGAACAGTTACAATAACCACAGATGGTATAACTAACGAATAGTGAGAAGAGAAAAAAATTGGACAGTTTAGCTAGACCAAAGATGGTATAACTAGCCAATATAAATTACAAAATAAATTTAATAGTGTAATCAAGTTGTGATGTCAGTTGTTGAGATCAAAGTAAACATACACAATGAAAAATTAAAATAGAAGAAGATTAATGGATACCAAGAATTTTTAATGTAGAAAATCCTCTTTGATTTTATAGGGAAAAACCACAGGTTGAATTCCAAAAAATATTTACTATATGATAAAATTGGTACAAGAAATATTGTTCTATTTCTCTCACATTCAATATTTCTCTTTCCAAAATTTGTAACTCAATCCTCACAATTTTATCACTCTAATATAGAGCACTATAATTTTCTTACACTCTATTTGGTGTGATACCCATAATTCACTCATAGAGAATACCAATATTTTACAAACTAGACCCGATAGTGAATCAAAAAAGTTATTTAGTTATGGTTCAGTTGATTAAACCAGTTAAACTAATGGTCGAACCAAATAATGTCATAAATATAGATTTATATAAATTTATTAAAAAAATTAAATAGTAGATAATATATACTATAAATATGAGCTCATATTTTATATAAAAAATAAAAAACTAAAAGATATTAAGTAAACCAATGAGTTTTTAGTTAACTATGTTAAATTTCTTCTTCTTTTATTAGTTCTTTGTTATATATAAGTTTATTGGACAACTAAAAAAAAAAGTCTAAAAGTTAAAAAAAAAATTATGACCATTTTTTCAATTTTTATTTGTTTTAACCAATTCATCTTAGTTTAAAGCGATTCTACTACTAAAATGATTTTTGTCATTCTTTCGAATCAAATCGTTTATTTATAGAATACTCAAGAATTCTTTATAATTCTTTAAAGTTGTGTTTCTTTTTCTCTTCTTTAGTGTGATGAAGATGAAAGAACCAAGTTCTATTTATAGAGCTTCCTAAGTTCATGCAATAAAGAAGAATTCTCTTTGTCAAGATTTTTGGATGTTGCATCTATTGTAATTTTTCCTTCATGCATGCCTTGTTTCAACCAGTCTATTCCTTTAGGCACAACAATGCATTGAATAGTTGAGAGACAATAATTTGTACCAACCAATGCCTAGCATTGTGGACTTGTATTGAAAGGCTATTTACCATTCATTTACTCATAATAAATGTGTAATCCTTATGGGACTAGACCTCATGTAAAGTTAGTATAAACTGTAGGATAAATTACACTTATTTCCTTGAAGTTTAATTTAATTAAATTTATATCTTTATATTTTTAAAAATAATACATGTATGTCCTATATTTTTTTAGAGTAAGGGAAATGAGTGTATGTTTAAAATAGAGAAAAAAGGGAGGTGAACATATATGAAAAATGAAAGTTGTTGTATATTTTTTAAAATAGAAAAATGTAAGTGTAATTAGAATAAATTTTAAGTTAATTTTCCTAAATGGTAGAACTAGATGGGTATTGTTCATAAATTCTGAAAGTATTTTTCTCCTAATATTATTGTTATATTTGGTTGAATTAAATGGAATAGAAATGGAAATAAATATGGATAAAAAGTTTCTTTACATGGGATGAGAATGTCTACTCTTTAGGGAATGACTACCAAACGATAGAATTTCCATTCCATCACAAAAACAATAGAATGAGCTATTACATTATCCATAAATTAATTTTTTTATACCCTTGTCATTTATATTTTTCATATATTTAAAAATTATCTTTATATTAATAAATAATAAAATAATATTATCTGTTTAATATTTTTAGTATATACATATCTTGATAATAATATTTTTAATAATAAATTTTAAAATAAGATATTTTATAATATAAGATAAATCAAAATTATGAAAAGACTGGCATACTTTAAAAAAATATTATATACCTTAAAAAATTAAAATTTTACATATTTTATTATTATTTTTAAATAAATATTTTTATTATAAAAATATTATTATAATTTAATTATTTTTTATTCCATTTCTAGAATATTTTACTGTGTATATGCATCCTATTCTATTCCTTTACAAAAATGTTGCCATTTATACTCTTCTTAGTCTTCTTTCTTTATCATCTGGCCCCATTTCATATTCAGAAGGAAAATCGATAAAGATTGTGTTTGACAAGTCAAATAAGTCATCTTATATCTTATTTAATTAACTTATAAACTTATTTAATTAAATAAGTTGTGTTTAATAAAAAATTTTATGGATAACTTTTTTTCAAACCTATTCCAATTAGTGTTTGGGGGTTTTTACTTCCTTGTAATCTCTATTTTCCCTCTCTTTCTCTCTCTACCATTTCCTTCAGACCATTGTATGCGGCAAACTACACAGCGTTGACACCGTTGTGGTTTCAGGAGAGAGCACCTACGGTGCATCGCACCAGAAAATCGGTGGTCCACGGATCGCGGCACTATACTTGGCAGCAGACTTACCAGCGTTGCCGTCGTCTGGCTTCTGCTCTTTCTAACCATTCCATCGGTCTCGGCAATACGGTAATCAGTTTTTCTCATTGGCATCCACCTTCGTTTTGTGTATTTTATTCCTCAGAGAAAAATGATGAACAGAGTTCAATAAGAAAGGAAAAAAAAATGCAAATCTTATAGTGCTCTTCTATTTTCTTGATGTAGATTGCCTATTAATGGGAAGTTGAAAATTCTAAATAAAATTGGCTCATGAACATGAAAATGCTTTTTATTATTTGGACGGAGCAAAAAAATTTAATTTTTGTTAAAATTTTGTGAATGCAACTGTTTGTAATAAAAATCTTATATTTTATAATCATTTTTAATTCAATAAAAAAATTTAATTTTTTAAATGATTTTGTGTTGTCTTCAATTTTATGGGAATTTTTTTATGTATTTAAGACATAAAAAATTCATGCAAAATTAGAATATTTTCAAACTAAATTACAAAAATAATTATTTATTTACTTTTGCTGTGTTAATCTAATTATCGAATTCGGTTAAAATGGTTTGGGTTATGGATATTGTTTTAAACCTTAGGGGCTTCGTGTGTGTTAGATTTTATCCACCATCCTTGATATTGTCTTGTGCTGTATCAGATTGAATTCACATGTGAATTGATTTTCTGATACTGCCAACAGGTAGCAGTCATTGCACCCAACATTCCAGCCCTCTATGAAGCTCATTTTGGAGTTCCAATGTCAGGAGCTGTACTGAATCCTGTTAATGTTCGGCTAAATGCATCAACAATAGCTTCCTTCTTAGTCATTCGTTGGCAGCAGCTGTAATGGTGGATCAAGAGTTATTCTCCTTGGAAGAAGAAGCTTTGAAAATCTAGGCTGAGAAGAGCAAAAATTTTAAGCCTCCACTTCTATTTGTCATAGGTGCTGTTTGGTAACTGTTTTTAAAAATAGTTTTGAAAATTTTATTCTGAAATCTTGTTTTAAAAACTGTTTTAAAAACAACTCTGAGCTGTTTTCAAAAATAGTTTTTAAAAACAGAAAAACAGAACAAGTTTCCAAACAGGACGATCCTAAGGCACTCAGGTATGCTCTAAGCAAAGGAGCCATTGAGTATGAGAAATTTCTTAAGAGTGGTGATCCTGATTTTGCGTGGAAGCCACCAGAAGATGAGTGGCAAAGTATTGCTTTGGGTTATACATCTGGTACCACTGCTAGTCCCAAGGGCGTAATGTTACACCACCTTGGGGCGTATCTCATGTCTCTAAGTGGAGCTCTTGTTTGGCGAATGAATGAAGGAGCTGTATATCTCTGGACTCTACATATGTTTCATTGCAATGGTTGGTGCTACACTTGGACACTTACAGCTCTTTGTGGTACTAATATATGCCTTCGCCAGGTAAAGCAAATGGATTTGGTTAATATTTTACATCTAATTGAGTGACTGAAACAAAGTGTCACTAACTTTTTATCATTATTAGAGAATATGCTACACATCCCTTGTTGATCTCTGTTTGAATCTACAATAAGCTTGATGTGATCATCGATGCTTCTTAACTGTTAATATAAATGGAGGCCCTGTCAAGTGTGTATGTCTGATTAGTCTTTTAAGTAATATTAGCATGCTTCAAATATCAACTTAGTTTATGTTTAACTAGTACTACAGCTGTGGCAGGTCAGAAATTTCTGGTTCTGCATAATGGCCTTTTGTTTTTTGGTGTGTGGTAGCTAGTTGGCAGTGATAAATTGCTAAGTTTTTAACATAACAAATGTCTCTGTTCATTATATTTAAGATGATTATTTCTCTGTTGTGTGTTGTGAAACCGCTCAAATACATTGCTTAATTTCTTGTTAACTTGTACTATTATATATGATTTGTTAATGAATTGTTATGTTCAACAAATAGCTTGATTGCTGTTGATATCCACCCTCCTCCATCTTTTTTTAATGCATTTATGCAAGTTACAGCTAGGGCAGTGTATGAAGTCATAGCCAAATATAAAGTGACTCATTTTTGTGCAGCACTAGTTGTGCTGAACATGGTAATAAATGCCCGACCGGAGGAAACCATCCTTCCCCTGCCCCATGTTGTGCATGTCAACACAGCCGGGGCGGCTCCTCCACCT
>JANHAO010018779.1:0-13461 GCA_026873985.1 Saraca asoca
AGTGTTGGTTCTACCGGCAGGTCGCGGTTAGGGTCACATTTCTTGATAGCTTTGGTTCCAACAGCAGGTCGTGTTTGGGGTCAAGTTCATTTATCCATTAACCTATTTTCAAGACGGTCCGTTTGATGGTTTTCTTCACAATTTCAAGGAGAACTCTATCATCACTTGACTAAACATTGCCTATGTAGTCCATATTGTTTGTCAGTTTATGACTGCTCCATGTACCACTCATTTTGCTACTATTCTACATATCATTCATTTTGTCAAAGGGACAATATTTCATGGGTTTCATTTTTCTAAGCATTCATCTCTCGATTTGTGAGCTTATTTTGATATTGATTGGGTTGATGATAATACATATTGTTGCTCAATTTCTAGTTATTGCTTCTTTCTTGGTACAGCAAAAAGCAAATGGTTGTATCTCACTCTAATACTAAATCTGAATATAAAACTCTTGTAGATACTACTTCTGAATCTCTCTAGTTACGATTATTATTTCAAGATATGTGAGTTTTACATTCCTTCGTTATGATAATCATAATTTTATGCAAATTGCCTATAATGACATCTATCATGAGCATACTAAGTACATTAAGAATGATTGCCACTTTATAAATCATGTTCTCCAAGGCATCATTTGACTAGTTTCATCTGTAGATTAGATTATTGACATCTTCACTAAGGTTCATTCCCTTAGTTGGTTTCATGATCTAGTTTTTGAACTTTAGATAGTAGATCTTTTGCCATCTTGAGTTTGAAGAAATGTTAGAATATTAGATTGATTTATTTACTGTTATAAATTATATCAATTAGCATGATTTCCTCCTACACCAGAGCTAAATTAAGAGCCTGAGAATTAACTCTTTGATTAGCTATCTTCCTTATTTAATATAGGACTTTTGTTTATAAATAGTTTGTATAATTTTCTTAGAATTAGTTCCTTAATTAGCTATTTTCTTATTTAATATAGGACTTTTGCGCATAAATAGTTTGTATGATTCATGTATAAAATAAATAACAAAATACAATTCTCTATTCTATTTTGTAATTTAGATAATAGCGGTGGTGATTCTCATAGTTCACTATAATAAGGTTAAATAATTTAGAACTTTTAACCAAATAGAAATGAAAATATAAAAAATATCTTTTTTTGTTTTCTAAATTTTTGAAAATAAAGATTCTATTTTCTAGAAAATGAAAATAATAAAACTATTTAACCACATTTTCTTATAAGTTTGCTATTTTTAATAAAAATAAAAACAAAAAACAATTAAAATAAATACAGTCCTTAAATTTAAAAATTTTCTTTCCACGTCTTTTTCTTTTCATAAACCCAACGAAGGGTAATTCTGATCTCCCGTTTTCCACTCTCACTGGGGAGAAGTGACTCTGACAAGACAGAAAGGAATGATCGAAAGATATGTCCCAAGCTCCTCCTCAAATCATATAGCTGAGAACAATTAAAAGCAACACAAGTGCAGCTCTACATGTACTTTTAATTATTTATGAGTGAAAATAATTTCACTTGTTTTATCAGGTAAACTAGATTGGATTAACTTCATTTAGATTTCATCATGGACACAATATGTAAAACAGTTGTACATAAAAGAAAATGTAAATAATATTTTTAATATTGTCTTAAAGTTAAATAATTTTCTTTTTGTGGTTAAAATAATAATAAATCATTTAACAGGTATATAACATCTTAAATCGAATTCAGGATTTCGCAAAGAAAACATGAAATATAATGCTATTGCTTGGTTAAAAGTGTCAACTTACACTGCCTGTTTTTCAAAATTTATTAGCAGTGATAACGTTTGGACCAAGCAGTAATCATTAAACTACAAACAATAACTGCAAGATATGGTGTGCCTTTTTTTTTTTTTTTTCTCCTTTACTGCTGCTCAGAATCCCGTGAAGAATGATGGGAAGCATTCAATACAGGTATTAGGTGGTATAAATAAGAATGTTATCAGTGTTAGCAACACTGACAATTATCATAGGAAATGCAGAAAATTCCATCAACTCTTCATAAGTACATGGCTTTAGATAATTTTCTACAAGCTTTTAGTCTTACACATTTTATGGTTTTAGCTAATTTCATACCAAATAGTAATAATTTCACGCAGAGAATGTGTCCGTGTTTTTGATAAGGCCTCCTACAAGACAAAGGCAGGATCAGTTACTAATGCTTCACTCTACCCACCACTTGTTTGTCTACTTCAGTTTAGGTACCAACTATACGAATCAGATTGATAAGAAATAAACATAAAGCATAAAGAAAAATAGCTTCCCCAAGAACTATGCCATTTCTTGTCTTTGCTTAACCAGCGAGTAACTCTTTATTCCACATCTAACAGTTGCCATATTAAAAGCAAGAACAATATGTCCATCTTCATCATCACAATAATGCCCAACCAGACAATCTTTATTGGAAAACAAGCAGTAACAACCAAAATACAGAAACATAGAGCCTAAAGTGACTTTTGCCCTCTTCTTATTTGCACTTAAAGGTTTCATCCCAAGTATACCAATACAATAATTATTATATATTGCTTGACCTGTACCCACCTCCATTATATAATGTTATTTGAACACATTGACTCTCACATTTACACATAGCTTGATTAGTGTGCTATGTGTATAAACGTAAGGAAGAGTCTAAGATATTATGTAAAAGGACATGCGCGTCAAGTGCGTTGTGAATGTTTGTATTGAGTAGCGCTGAGTTTGCAGATGATTGGCTGAATTTAGGTTCAGATGCCGGCAAGGCACTCCGGTGGAGTCACAGGGTAGCGTGACTTGTCCTTACAGTAGTCATAGATCATGTGGTTCATGCGAACCCATCTGTACCTTCTGGCTTCAATGGCATTAAGAGATTGGTAAGCAGCCCCTTCCCACCAGTTTCTTGGATTGGAGGCACAGTTAGCAGGTCCCGGCACTGGGCATCCTTCAATGTCGAAGTCCTTGTAATAAGCATAGAAAGGTGCTTTGCTCCAATCAATCTTCTCCAGCCCACCTCTTGTCGCCCAGTCATCTGCCTCCCACAATGTTGAATACACTCCCATTGCTTGCATCGTTGGGTACGGAATCCTCCTGGCTTCATTGTTCTTGTAAACTCTTATGGGAACTTCATCAACATAAAAGCTGCAATATAGAAACAAGAAAAAGTTAACGATTTTTTTAATGGTTAGTACGATCATAAGAGCGCACTCTCCCACGTTGGTTTGTTGCATTCAAGATTGAGTAATCATAATCATATTCATTTTGATTAATTCATTCTCACTTCAGCTTATTTGGCAAATATTTTGAACAGTTAGGATGTAGAATCAGCGAAGCTGAATGAATGAAATTTAATGTGATTATACTACTCTTTTAGCAGTTTTAATTGTTAGAGTTGACATCCTTACACAACATGATGATGGTTCCAAAGAATAGTGTAGGTGTGGAAGTCAGCAGCAGGATCAAACCAGAGGTTGACCCTTTGTTCTCTATCACCTTTCCCGTGAGCAAAGATGTTTGTTTGAACAGTGTAGGGCTGCCCGCTTCTGTTGCCCAAGAATTCAAAATCTAACTCATCACGGACATTGTCTGTGTTGGAGTTCATCTGCCACAACGTTGAAGCCAACAGCATATGTACGTCAAAAACAAATAATTTAAAACAGAGCATTATTACTCTGTTATGTTCAATGTTGAACTTACATAGAAGGCGGTGACAGTCCCGGCCGAGTCACCAGCGACGAGTTTGATCTTCATGCTAACACGACCAAATAAGTATTGCCTTTTGGAAGCGAACCCACATCCTGAAAAATGTAGCAGAGTAGGAGGAATATAGTGAACATTATATTCAATGATTCAAATTGGTCATCATGATCGATGAAGATTCTAAACAAGGAAAGTGCTGAAAAGGAGTTTACCAGAGTTTTGGTCAAGAACAAGTTGGATGGCCCTGCCACCATCGATTTGCCTGACATGCGAATCAGACCATGTGACTCGAAAGTCTCGCAGAAAAGTCACAGGTCGTCCCAAAACAGAGACAGCAGACAGGAGAATCCATAACAGCTTTAAGAAAGAGGTGGCCATGTTATGTTATAAGAGAATGAATGATTATGGAAGCGAAGGAGTGTGGTATTTATACAAAGGAAGAAGAGTGATTTTGCGTTGGAATGGAAAGCGTCAAGAGCTTAGCTTTCCATACAGCTAATGAGAGGCATCATTACTGTTTGTAACTTTCTTCTTTTATCCTCAGCCTGATGATCTTATATCAATCTAAATGAACGGCATTAATCAAGCTGCCAAAACACATTCAATGAAATTTCAAGTAGAAGGGTATTCTCATTATTTCATAGGAATATAAGAATTTGTACTTTTTGGAAACCTCAAACTTAGGTGTATCATGAAACCTGAGAGTCCTTTTAGTACAAATGTATGGAATATAGAATCGTTTTCAGGGACGATTTAATGGTTGAGAAATAGAGTTAGGCAGAATGTATTTTGTTCAAATTCCTTGAGAAGGAAACCTCATTGTATAGCCTCTAATGGACTGGGAAAAGGATATTTAAAATTTAGGGTTGTCATAATTAATATGACGATTAGTAATAAATAGTTAGTTTCTTCTTATAACCTCACTTTTTTTTTCCATTTTCCAATAAAATTTAAAGTTTAAACCTCTAAATAAATAACCAATTTTCAAGTATTTTAATGTTCTTTTGTAACACCTTCAAGGTTGCATTCAATTATATTAATTCACGAGTTGGTTCGATTCAATTTATTTATAACTTTAAGCTCACTTTTTAGTTCATTTATATTAAATTTGAGTTTCTCACTTTACTGGTATTGAGATTAAATTGAGTTTGAGTTGAAGATGCTTCACTTGTTAAGTTCACGAATCATTCTACCAATATATTTATATTATTATTTTATTTTTAAAAGCTAATATATCACAATGTCATTTTATATGAGATGAGATGGTTTGACTAGATTCAAGTAAAACTATATCATCATAATCCCAAATTGAATTATAAAATACCTAAACTTAATTAATTGGAGTATATGGAGTTGAAATTGAGTTTTTACGTTACCAAACATTTCTTCAGTTAAAATAGAATGAGGCTTGAACTTGAATTATTGCGAATACTTTAATTCAACCTCAAACTCGAATTAGTGTAAACACTTTAATTCAAGCTCAGTTTAATAAAAAATTGTAAAACTAGAAGGTTTAAACATTGTGGATTTTAACAAGCTCAAAATCTGATTCGAATTTTACTCGAACTCAGTAATCAAACTCAATTAAACAATAATACAATATATATTTTTAAAAAGTTATAATATTTAATATAATTATAAATATTATAAATTTAAATTTATAAAAATAAATTCTATATAATATTGTATCGATAAATATATAGAAAAAAGTAAAAAAATAAATAATAAAGTTGCTTGTGGTCTAAACAAACTAATTTTCTTACTAGGATTTTGACATAAACAACTCAAATCAACTTAAAAAAAATCATCAAAGTCAAATCATACCAACAACCAAATTGGGTTAATTAAGGGTGACAATTTTTTATGATATAATAATATGACATGGATATGAAATATTTTACATGAATTTAGATTGAATTTATACAAATTTAAATTATAATTGAATCGATTTATTTAACACGAATAATAAAAAAATAAAGTTAAGAAAGACTCAAAATTAAATAAATTGATATATTAACTTATTTAATAATTTATGATAAAATTTTAAAAATATTATTTAAAAATAATTAATGATTAAATTATAAATAATACTATAATAAAAATAAAAATTTTTAATAAGGTGATAATAAAAATTTAATAAAATATTTAATTAATGATTAAAATATTATTAATTAAAACTATTAAACAGTTAAACGGATTCACCCGTGTATACACTTATTAAATTGACATGACATGAAGCCAGCCATTAATTCTTAATTATTTGGGGGTATATATTTCCGCGGACAGTTGAGGGAAGTTGATTGATTTGAATGGTCGGATTGGACATGGGCCCACAGGTGAGTAGGCCATGGCATGAATGAATTTGCATATGCGAGATTAAAGAAAAAACAAGGGTTAATAAAGACTAATCCAAGACACCACATGTGCCTACTCTTCCAGGAAGAACCCATAAGGAAAGATCAAAACACAGATAAATGGCCATTTGAAGTTCATGCTTAGGATAGAGATGAAAGAAAAAGCACTAACTACGCATAGTATGGCTTGACTTGACACTTTGTGATCATAAACAAAGGTTATAGCCATTATTCATTCCAGCTGTTGCTTAAAAGAGGTCACTGTTTTGCAGCATTTTCTTGTCCCAGAGTATGTAGTGTCAGCTTGATATTGATATTGATATCCTACTAAACTCATTCTCATCAATAATGTAATCTCCATTCAATTTACTTTAACATCCAATCCCCTTGTTGATAAAGGGACAGATACGTTGAAAGTGATTTCATTTAGGATGAATTTCTTAAAAAAATTGGAAATAATGTTTTGTTAAATGTATAACCTTTTGGCTATTGGATTCTGCAAGACTTGGCTTCCAACAAAATTTGGTCTATAAGTATTACATAATTTGTAAGCCTTCTTTTTCAAATGCTTAAATTTTATGAATGACAATTATACACAATTCATGCTAATGACTTTGCAAGTAAAAGTAGATGATTGGACTGATTCTTAATTAATCTAGAATTAACTTTTAGCTTTGACCACTTCTTCATCATATAGACCTTTTAAGTAATAATCCTTGTTCTCTGACTACTTCAATTTTGAACCTTCATTATCTTGCCATGTCAAAAGTTCTATGGATCGTCTCTTACTCCATTTTCCTTGGAAAGTGATGTTAGAAACGTCATTTAGTTTTCTCAACCGAGTAGAAACAGAAAAAGGGAAAAGAACTAACAGATTGGTAAGAACTGATATCCTAACTACCGCCGTTTGCCGCATTGTGGCATCTCAAACTTTTGTAAACTGAAAGGCAAGAACTGACAGTGTCAATATCAGCCAAGTAGAATATTCTTGCATTGAAAAATGACATTACTCACTTGTTTTTACCCTATAAATGAAACTAACTTTTGTTAGTTTAACTGATATTATTATGTGTTCAACGTGTTTAATAACATTACAAGGTTGAATTAGAGAGTAATGTAGTTGGAAAATTCTATCGGCAGGAGCTGCATGGTTGCTTTCATTACAGAGGCAATGGTAGAATATGGAGAGGATTAGTAGACTCTCCTTTCACTTTCTAAGCATGCACCAAACTAGCAAGAGATACCCCACTTGAAATAAAATGATTGACGCCACGTTAGACAGCATAAATAATTGCAGGACCCAGACTTTTGCATTCCCTCGGTGCAGACGACCATTTCCATTTCCTTCAGATGTAGACGCATGGACATTGACGTCCCACGTGTTGGTTGGACAACGAAGGTATATATAATCATATAGGTGCATCTTAACGTGCTTATATCAATTGCTGTTATTCTAACATGAATGCTATTAAGATGGCCTTATCCATCGAAACAGCTGCAAAATAATCAACCTTAGTTGTTTGTATTAATGTGATGCGTATATGTTAACCACTTTATACTTGGATACAATGAACTCAACTCAACTTTTGCATCAATAAGGGTATTACTTGTTATCATTCATATAAAATATGTAAAACAGTCTAATTTAAAGGATTATGTTTGGTATACCTTAAAAAAAAATCATGTCCATG
The DNA here is from genome assembly GCA_026873985.1 of Saraca asoca. Lineage (NCBI taxonomy): Eukaryota > Viridiplantae > Streptophyta > Magnoliopsida > Fabales > Fabaceae > Saraca > Saraca asoca. Next base: position 7,751 of record JANHAO010018779.1, read on the forward strand.
GGTATTTTTATAATTTTTTTCATGAAAATTTAAGAAGTTTTAAAATTTTTTATATATTTATTGCATGTAAAATTTGTATAAACTTATAATTCTTTATAAAAGAAATTGTAATTTGATGACTTTTGTATCAAACTTTCATAAAAATTCATAAAATTTCTTGATATACCATAGCAAAGCCCTAATTTAAATTATATTATATGTATAAGTATAAAAAATAGTAATAGAAAATTATTTGTATTAGTGCAGCGATTAAAGCTAACACATCCCTATTGCACCTAATCTCTAAATTTGAATATGGGATCAGTAATACCTGATTATGTGCTAAGTAGGGTAATTAAGGGATTATATAGTAAAAGGACAAATCTGTCACCACCAAACATGCAGGAGTTTAAGTTCCAGACTTCTTATAATTCTAAGGAGTCTGATTCCCCTGCGATAGAGAATCTGTTACATATACTACCAAAACATTTGGAACAAAGATCTCAAAGCCCTTTTCAGTTTGGCAATTGTAATTTTACAAGTTTAATCAGGTAGAGATAGTGACTGGATCATGTTATTAGGTCATGATCGAGAGGACAATTTGCTAATTTATTTATGTAATTCTGTCGAATGAGTTGCTAGATTTGACTACCCAACAAGTTTAGACTGGATTAAACCAACCAGTTGCAGGCTTCTTTAGTAATAAATTGTCCAATTAATCATGTTATGAACATGTAATATGTGGGAATCAAAATATATAAAGGAGATTAAATCAGATTTATCTGTATGTTCAATTGAATTCATGACACCAATATTTTACCGATCTCCTTGGAATAAAATTAATAGACTTCTCTTTTTATATAAAACGATTTCTACAACAGGACGAATGATTTTCTTTCACAGTAGGATCATTATTTACCTTAGTAAATTCTCTATCTCTTGGCTTAATCGTTAGATAGGGGAAAAACTACTACTAGATGGAGTCATACGACAGACTATGTTAGAGATTAGGAACTTGTCTCACTTTTACCAAATCAAAACCACACTAGACTCAAACCACCAATCATGCTAGAAGTCTAATAACAATAAGGCTTATATCAACTTAAGCATGTGGGCTTAATTAGTGTCACTAAAAACCCAGACTTAATTATCATGTAAATAGGTTTAAATAAAATATAATTTACTTTGTCCTTAACATAATATTATAATTCAAATTTTACTATTAATATGAAATACGTAAGTCCATATGGGAATATACAAAATTTTAACATTCTTTCACTTGGATGATATATTTTAGATCATAATATAGATAATAATTCTCTGGATTGTAATATGTGGTCACTTTAAGGAATGTCAAAATAATTGTGTCATTATTATAGTCATAGATCTAGATTGAGATCATAAGTGTTTAATAGTATATAACATCATATCTGATGGGGATACTGATGTCACACATGTTTAAACACTTACACCTCGATGACCATACATATAATGTGAGATGTGAATAACAAGATTTACATAACGAAAAATGTGATTATATGTAAATCTCCACATAATGGTCCAAAGTATCCATTCAAGATGCATAATGAGATTATATCAAACCTAAAATTCTCATAACCTAGAAAATCACCATATATATATTTTTAACATGATCATGATACAATTGCAACACTAAGCCTTTGATTAGTGGATCTACAAGTTTATAATCCATGAAAACATGTTTAATGCAAGTATGATGCTTGTATATTTTCTCTATGACAAACTAGTACTTGACATCAACATACTTTGTACGGGCAGAACTTTTATTTTTTGAGAGAAGTTCATAGCAGTAGTATTGTTGCAAAAAATGGTTAAGGACCTCAAAATGCTCTCAACAATGTTAATGCCATAAATAAAATTCCTTAACTATATAGCTTTACGAGTAGCTTTACAACATGTGACATACTCTGCTTCCTTAATGGAGGTTGCTATAAGTGATTGTTTGACACTTTTTCATGAAACAATTCTTCCTACCATCATAAGGATGCATCTAGATCTTGATTTATAATCATCTAGACAACTGGCAAAATCAAAGTCTAAGTAACCTGTAACAATTAGATCATTAGATATCCTGTAGGTTAACATATAATTCTTTGTATCTTGCAAATACCTTATAACTCTTTTAGTAGCAATTCAATCTCTTCGACCAGGATCACTTAGGTATCTTCTTAGTATACCAACTATATAAGCTATATTAGGACATGTACATACCTGTGCATACATAAGGCTACCAATAATAGAAGCATATGAGATATTTTTCATTTTTGCTTTTTCATCATCATACTAAGAACATTGAGCTTTAGAAAATATCTCACCTTTTTGGATGGATGCAGAAACATGAGAGCACATAGACGTGTTGAACCTTTTCAGTACTTTTTCAATGTACAATCTTTGAGACAAGCTAAGTATATCCAAGGATCTATTATGATAAATTTGTATGCCTAACATAAAAAAAGCATCGCCAATATCCTTCATTTTGAAATATTTTGACAGCATCTGCTTTGTTTCATTTAATAGGTTCATATCATTATTGGCAAGGAGAACGTCATTAACATAAAGTTACAAAATCACAAAACTACTTGCACTCATTAGTATATAGATACACTGGTCTACATTATTCCTTGAATGTAAGATAAGTCATGATCTAATCAAATTTGAGATTTAGACACATGTTTTATACCATATATGAACCTTTTCAATTCACACACAAGGTGTTTTTCACCATTCTGGTGGAAACCATCTAGCTTATTCATATATATATATATATATATAGTTTTTGATATATCATTATTCAAGAAGGCTGTTTTAACATTCATCTGATGTAACTTTAAGTTAAAATGAGCCACTAGTTTCATAATAACTTGGAAGGAGTTATTAGTTGAAATTGTCGAGAAAGTTCCTTTATAGTCTATGTCTTTTTCTAAGTAAATCCTTTTGTAACAAGTTTGGCTTTGTACCTCTCAATATTTCCTTGAGCATTCCACTTAGCCTTAAAGACCCATTTAGTATTAATTGGCTTACGACCAGCATGTAATTCAACTAGATCACAAACTTCATTCTCATGCATACAAGCTAATTAATCTTTCATGGTATTAATCCATTTTGTAGAATTCGGACTAGAAAAAGCATGTGAAAAATTTATGGGATCAGAATCATTAATAACAACAGATTTGTGCTCTTGTAGATATACCAAATAATTATTTGAAACAACTGATTTGCAAGCTATTATGGGTATTTTTTGGACAATGCAAAATGAGCTAACCAAAGCCTAATAGGAAGTTGAGTCTAGCCAGAAAGGGCTTAAATCACCTAACAACGAAAGTCGCTTAACGAAGGCACCCACTCGCTAGCTGCGAGCCCAGGACATGAAACGAGACCGAGATAGGTTCTAGCTCGCTAAGGATAAACTCCACCTCACCAAGTAAAGCATGTTGCCCCAGTCATCTTCTAGGAAACCTATTTGGACCAGCTTGTTAAACCCACCAACACAGCCAGCAAGTCACCTGACGAGAGCTCGAACTGCCCAGTGAGCTGTCTCAAGGATTATGTACAAAACGCTGGGGTCTAGTCAGCACCCAAAGACACATTCTCCTAACTGAGAAGTTAGCCCCTAAAAATGACACATCAACCTCCAAAATTCGACAATAAAAAGCCAAACATTTATTAATGGTCAAGCATTTATTGTCGACAATGACGGAAATAATTATTTTGTTATTTGTCAAATTACACTTGTAACCCTCCCAACTTCTATAAATAAGGAAGGGACATATCATTGTAAGGAAGTAAGAAATTGCATGCAGATACTTTGTTGAAATAGTGAGAAAGCACTGATACTATAACTCTATCCAACTAAACAGACAAACCATCGCATTACAAGGAATAGAAACCACTGTAGACGTAGGGGCTAAACTGGCTGTAGCCAAACCACAATAAAAACTTCTGTGTACATTGCTTTTTCTTCCTTCTCACTCTCTTTTCTGTTTAAACTCGAGTTATTAACTTGCAATTTAGGGTGTTGAAGAATCATTTGGGTTGATGAAAATTTAGGTTCACTAAACCAAATTTTTTCGTCAATATTTTGGTGTTTGAGAAAGGGCCCTAACTGCAGTCTCTCTTTCTTTGGTTCACTGTCTAGTTACAATGGTGAGAGGAAGAACCACTAGAAGCTTTGGTGTTGTCATTGGCCAACATGATGGTCACATACAGTAACAAAAAGAGACGTTACTAGCTAGAGGCTCAGTCTTCCCTATGGAAAGCACCTCTGTTGCCCTAATAATAAGTGTTGCCATCAGTATGACATCTTTCACTCCCCATCAGCTACCCATGATCTAACGATTAGACGAGTGCCAGCAACAAGCTGACAACAGCGTGGCATGCATGCTTACCAAAGACAGGAGTAATTATGACAGACTAGCGACAGAAATTGAAGAGTCACAGACAAAGTGAGCAAGCACATGCCAAATGACCAATTTGATTACATATCGTAAGTGACAGACCAGAACTCCCAACCCACCCCAAGTCTAAGAAGTACTAATCATACACCAAACTCTTGCACAGGCTACATCCAAGAAGTGCCTTTGGCACCAAACTTTTACACAGACAACACCAAAATCTCACATATAATAAGTGCTAAACATGCACCAAACTCTTGCATGAGCTACATCCAAGAAGTGCCTTCGGCACCAAACTCTTGTGCAAACAACACCAAAATCCCACGTCCAAGAAGTGCTAGCCACGCACTAAACTCTTGCATGGGCCATGTCCAAGAAATGCCTTGGGCACTAAACTCTTGTGTGGATAACATCGAAATCCCATGTCCAAGAAGTGCTGGCTATGCACCAAACTCTTACGTGGGCTGCATCCAAAAAATGCTTTACGCACCAAACTCTTATGCAGACAATACCAAGACCCCGCGTCCAAGAAGTGCTTTATGCACCAAACTATTGCATGCATAAAGGCACATCTGTGCAACCTACATGGGCATTTGATCCCACACCAGTGAAAGTGCTTAAGCATTCTGATGCCCGGGCTCATGTCCAATAATGGCACTCCGGTGCTTGAATCTATTGCCAACTAAAATAAGCTAATACGACCGATTGGTCATTCAATATGGCACATATCCTTTAAGTCATGATTTATTGACTGAAGTCCCTCCATATTAATTCAATTAATATTATCCGAGGTCGATTGACCTAATGAGAACTCATTTTATCTAATAATTATTGAGTTATGGTTTGCAAGGACTTATTTATGTTACCAATTGTGACTTACTAGACCGCTAATGTTGCATACTTAGGAAAAACGAGAAATAAAATGTAAAGCTTCATTACAAAACCTCTTTCAATGAGGTAAATTTACATGAAAGATTAAGGATACAAATCAAAATAAGCCTACAGTAAATTGAGGAAGAACTGAATCCCAACGAACCACGAGATCCAAGAGCAGGCTGAGCTACTCCAACCCTTCCTCAACTTCCACTCGAGCTGGAGGATTGTCCAACTTGACAATCCTTGAGGCGCTTGAAGTGGGAGAAATAGCATTTGGGTAAGCAGAGCGACTAAATAAGTTTTCCTTAGTGTCACGACCCAACCCCGGGTACGTGACCGGATAGAAGGTCACCATCAGGAACCCTTTTCCTTCAGGAAAACCCTCTACAAGCCTTACCATGTGACACTGACATAACACTAATACAC